>JANHFX010021525.1:0-90545 GCA_027560015.1 Chloroceryle amazona | reverse complement strand
CCGGACCAACAGGGATGATTAAGTCAGCCACCACCCATCACCAAAGTGATAATTGTTTGATTTTCAGCCCCACATCACCCCCCATTTTTTTTTATACAACCATGCTGCTTCTCTCCCTCATTTTATTTTTAAATAGCTGCTGCCTCTGCTTGGTTGCTTGGTGCTGTCAAAGTTTAATGATTATTTAAGGAGCTCCATGAAAATCACCAAAAAAAGTGTGCTAATGTGCTAACCTATTTCTCCAAACACCTGCGAACTGTTACATTTTACAGGGCTAACAAGTCAGTCTCAAAATAGGATTAGGCCTTTATGTGTCTTGGATTAGTACCTGCACCAAGCCACTGACAAGCATAGCAAAGAAGCTCTTAACTTCCATGCTTTGGTCCAGAGACAGGTGAGTCTCCACCCTTCCATTCCTGTGTGAATAGAGTTAAAGTCTGCTGGTGGCTAATCTCAAGTGGTGTTCCCCAGGGCCAGTTCTGTTTAATATCATTATCAATGATGTGGACAAGGGGATTGAATGCACTCTAAGTAAGTTTGCAGACAACACCAAATTGGTAGCAGTATTGACCTGCTGGAGGGTAAGAGGCTCTACAGAGGGGTCTGGGCAGGCTGGATCAATGGGTCAGGTCCAACAGTATGAAATTCAACAAGGCTGAGTGCCAGGTCCTGCACTTGGGTCACAACCACCCCCTGCAATGTTAAAGGCTTGGGAAAGGGTGTATGGAAAGCTGTCAGGTGGAAAAGGACCTGGAGGTGTTGGTCAACAGCTAGCTGAATGCATCGGCAAGTGCCCAAGTGGCCAAGGCTAACAACATCCTGGCTCATACCAGAAGTAGTGTGGCCAGCAGGACGGGGGAAGAGATTGTTCCCCTGTACTCAGCACTGGTGAGTCCACACCTCAAATACTGTGTTCAGTTTTGGGCTTTTCACTCCAAGAGGGACCTTGAGGTGCTGGAGCATTTCCAAAGAAGGGCAACAAAACTGGTGAAAGGTTTGCAGAACAAGTCCTCTGCGGTGTGGCTACGGCCATTTAGCCTGGGGACAATGAGACTCAAAAGAGACCTTATCACTCTCTACAACTACCTGAAAGGAGGTTGTAGCAAGGTGACTTTTTATATAAATAACAAATGACAGGACAAGAAGAAATGGCCTCATGTTAGGCCAGGGGAGGTTTTGTTTGGCTATTGGGAAAATTTTTTTTTTGTTTCAGGGCTGTCAAGCCCTGGAACAGGCTGCCCAAGGAACTGGTGGAGTCACCATCCCTGGAGATATCTTAAGCTGTACATGTGGCACTTAGGGATGTGGTTTAATGCTGGACTTGGCAGTGTTAGGTTTACAGTTGGACTCAATCTTAAGGGTCTTTTTCAGCCTAAATTATCCTATGATTCTCAAATACATGGGATTGCCCTCCTTAGAAGCATATTTCCCTCCATTGACTAAAGAGGAATGTGGAGTCTCCTGCACCCACTCCAGGTCCCAATGGCTGCAGCTGCACAAGATGAGACCTCCTCCCATCCCACTGCAGCACATACCTCCAGGAATGGCTTTAATTGCCTCCTCCTGGAATAACCACCATCACAAAACTCAACTAATCGGTGGAAGGCCTATTTCTTAGCCTTGAAGTAGTTATGTATTTCTCACAGAACTTGTTTAAATGAGTCACTGGAGATATTATGGGTGATACTGTAAAGCTCTCATGGAAGAAGATTGTTTTACTGACAAAAAGTGTCTGCAGAACCATATCTGATATTTCATCCTTACCACTAAGTGACAAGATGTGTATCTTTCTCTTCTTACAGCACACAACAGGACAGAGTTGCTCTGCTAGGAAAGACTTGAGGAGTGACAGCTGATCACAACAAAACAAGGTTGTACCATGGCAGACCAACCTCAAATAGGCATAGACAGGCTCTGAGAACCTTGAACTATTCTTATTCACTGCTGGAAAAAGCTTGTAGTTGGAGATATCTATGCTCACAGAGTTTTGGATGCTAGACTCAAGATAGAAGAAATGGATCAAGTGGAGAATGTGCAGAGGCAAACAATTAGAGCCTAAAGTCTAGATAAATCCAATCACCAACAAAAGATTAATGTGCATTAAAAAAAAAAAATCGAGAGAATAGCCCAGTCTTCAAATATTGAAGAAAGCTGTAGTGACAAAAGGATAGTCTATTTATATTTGTGCTAGCTAAGGCAAGAAGTGGCTCAAATTCAGGATGTTTTAGGTTAGTCATTAGGAAAGGCTTTCAATAGGTAGCAAAGCTACAAAGACAACTTCCTGCAGAGTCTGTGAAGGATTCATTGCTGGATGACCTTCAGCAACAGGCAAACAGAAATCTGCCAGGAGTGAGAGAGGTATAAGTGATCCTGCTTTGAGACTGGAGGATGGATTATGTAATTTCAGTCTTTTGAGCTCTAATTGTGCAATTATCAGATTCAACAATGCAAATTTTAGGTGAATACATGTTTCCATTATCTATCTGGGTTTTTCTTCCCCCTCTGAGGCCTCCTAGAAAAACAAACAAACAAAACTGGCTTCTTTAACGTGGTTCAGGTCTAAGTTGCTGTTCAGAACCCTACAATTAGTCACAGTAATTCTTCCACTCCCTGCAAGCAACACAGATCAGTGATCAGCCTCCTAATGGCCCTCTGCCTTGCAGTCTAGCCAAGCAAGGGCTCCATCTCCGTGTTTGCCTCCCACACAAAGCTGCTTTTAACATCCTGAGACAGGAGAAGCAATGATCAGCTGAAGCCCTGACCAACCTGCCCTTGTTTCTGCACTCTATATATCACAGTAACCCTTCCCTTCCTTCCTTCACTCTGCTGTGATAAAGTGACCTTGTTCTGGTGCCTGTCAATTGCAAGATAGGATTTAGATAATTCTATATATCTGAATAGCAGAAATTGAACTTGAAGCCCAGACAACATTGCACAAATACATGAGTAAAAGCAAATTTCTCTGCTGTACCCTGGAAGCAATTTCAGCATGCTTCATAATGCAAAGATGATACACATTTCATCTTGTAGCTTATTACATTTTCACTAGAAATAGAACTATGGCTATCAACAGATGCTATTAAAGTATATATACATTTTCCTCCTTAAGTGTTTATCTCTATTATTATTTGGCCCAGAAGGTCAGATTAATTTTCTTCATCTCTTTCCAGACTCAAAATAGAGGGCACATTATATTTTTGCCAGACGGGAACATCCTCCTACTCATGACCACACAGTTTCCTCAATCACCTTGGGCAGTAAGGCTGCCTGGGCTGCCCACAGAATACCTCAGTCATCCTTAAATTGCCCTTACTTCTTCCACGCTGCTTCTGACTTCAGCTCTTAGCCATTGTCCCTTCTGGAGTAATTGGCATCACCGAATTTGCCATGTGCTTTGGTAGCTGGTTTGCCCGAGCAGTGACCAGCTCTCATTCAATAGTGTGTCTGGGATCAGTCAATGAGACATTTAGTGTTGTCTTTTCTTCCTGACATTTAATAGCAGGTAAAAGTTCTCTTCCATAGCTAAATCTACTAGATAAAAATTAAAAGAAAGTGTGAATATCCTTCCAGACTGTATGCAGTCAGTGAACACTTCTGCAAACAATGCATCTATTGCTTATGCAGATACTTATGATTCAAGCCCATCAGTATCAGCAGAAAGGCTCAACTTGAATCAAGTCTTCAATGTGAAGGTTCACAGACTACCAGATTTTATATGCTCAGATAACTATAAACAATTTTAAGGTATGTTTTCCCAGTTCTTCATAGTATTGTGCTTCTGATACTGTGTACTCTGTGCATATTTTAGAGGAGCTCAGACATATTGCTCTGCATCTGCTGGTTTATTTTTGGGAATATGATCTCTGACAGATTTGCTTAGAAACAGCACACAAAGAATTATGTGAACTTTGCTAACAGTAGAATATTTCAAGTTCTGAGCCTATGAATCCTGACAGTGCTCTTTGAAATAAATTACTTGTTGTAAAACTCATGCTGACCTCTTATCCCTGAAGGCTGAAATCAAAAAGTCATCCCAATGGTGTGAAAGGTCTATCTTAAAGCAATTTAAGCCTCTAGGAAATATAGAATTAAGTCTGACACTAACTTTTCTTTCCAGTTTTGCTTGTGACAGTACAGTGATATTTGCACATAGCAGGACAGAGTGGTCACATTAAACATGACTCAACTTCTCTGAATGCAAACACATTTACCATGAAGGAAACACTTTGGTGCAAATGTATCTTGTTATCAGTTTTGTCTCAGGAGGTTAATAAGAGAAGGCAGAAGCTGATAGGATTTTGAAAGCAGCTTAAGCAGTAGGTACCCAATTCCCACCACAACCAGAGCTGGAGGCCCAACTCTTAAACTCTGATATTGCAAGGGCTTATGTATGTGTTTGCCTTTAAGGGCTGCATATTGAGCCAACAATTTAACAGTGTAGTAGAGCACATATCATAGCTGGACAGCCCTGAAAATTCAAGCTGCTAGCTTTACTAGTTTGTTATAATACAACCCTCCTGTAGAACATTTGACTACAAGCTTGTGAACTAAGGTGACCTGCAGCTGTTTGGAACTTAACTTTGCTTATTGAGAGATTAAGCCCCATTGTCAACTTCTAAAATCTGTATTGTGAAAGCATTGATAAAGAAATCTTCCCTCTTCCACACAGCATTTTGTCAATCCATCTCTACTTCGGCAGATAAATCATGTCACAGAGGGGGAAGGCAAACCTACACAGCTTCAGAACAAATCCAGATAGATTTTCAAGATTGCCAAGGTGCTTTGAAGATTGAGGAGCTGGACTGTAACAAGTAACATTTATTCCTCTCTGAACAACAACAAAAATCAGCAGTATACAAAAGTTTTGTGAATGAAAGATGACAAGGAGCTATTGGCCTCTTCTCACATCTCAGAATACATCTTACACTGAAGAGATGTAAAGGACTTCAGAGGAGACACCTGCCTTTGGGCATCTGTGGGACTAACTAATCAAGAAAACATTGTTTTGGCAGCAATATAGGTCTAATTGTACAGGGTGATTCTAGTGGCATGTTTTCATCTTGCATAATAGAATAGTTTTTACTTTAATGGCTGAGCTGCTAGCAAATTACAGTTCCTCTTTGAGCCAAACTGACCTAATTAGTTTTTGTTTTGTACTGCTACTGAATAAGCATGCACAAAGGATGCTTTCTTCTCCTGCTTGAATGTATCAGAATTTAAACATATATATCCAGGAGGCCCCATGTCTTGTCTTGCTGGATCATAAATACAATGGCTTTACAGTTGCCCACACTTGCCTTTTAACAGAATAGCTCCTTGAAGCCCGGAAGCTTGAAAATGTGAAGCCTTCTAGCACTATCTCTTGTTAAACAGGACACCAGAGTTGCTTTATGGCTCAGAGGCAGGTGCCCAGTGTGCCAGCTGGCCAGCATCTTTCCTGGGGAAGGAGGTCTCTAGCCCCATCTTTTGGTAGACCTGAATTTCACATCATCTTTCTCCCTCCCATTTCATCCAGTGACAATTTGGGACCCACCCTGCAAAGCTGCATAGGGGATCTAACATGGGAGGCTAGAGTAGACCCTCATATTGCATCAGATGATATTTTCCAGAGGAAGGACTGGGCTTGAGCTGTTTTCTCTTCAGATAACTGTACTGAGGCTCCATTAGTGAAGTGCAGCCCAGAGACAGGTCTTTGTTGTTGCCTTCTGAAAATTCAGCAAGGCCTCTCCTAGCCAGCTACTCCCTGGAGCTTAAGATGTCTGTACTTTGTGTAGCCTCTTTACTGACATACCAATACAAAACCTGGTGTGAGAGCAGTTAGTGACAATCTAGGATGTTTGTACCCACATAAGTTACAGCAACAAAACAATTTTGTGTTATGGAATATTAGCACATGTATCACTTTCTTATACCAGCACTGTTAGTAGGACAAACTGCATGAGAAGATGCAGTTTAGTGCCCAGATGGTGCCATTATTAAGTTCTCATTAGCTTTGCTTCAAAACACTCCAGATTGAGGGAAGTGTGCAACATGGAGTGCAGCAGGTACAATATTGGGTCCCTTGTGCTGAGGATAAAAAACTGAATATAGTGACTTGTGGTGGGGAGGATGAGGAGGTTGTAATGAGTGCAGAAAGACTGGTGCTTAGCTGGTATCAGGGGAAATTGGGATCTAAGAATATATACAGAGGAAGTTCATCTTTGGTGCAGGGAAAGGTACATTGGAGGCAGGTACATATGGTCAGCCATATTTCTAGGAGAAGGTGGATATATGTTAATGTCCTCATTTGCAGCAGGGAGTTAATGTGGACAGACCAAACTGGCTATGAGAGCAGGAAGGAAGATTATTGTTCACCCACAGCGCCTGTCTCTGTGGGAGTTTGCTGAGGGCAATCTTGTGAAGGATTAAGGTAATAAACAGGAGAGACAGAAAAGGTGTGGGACGACCATCTTTCTCAGCACCTGAAGCCATCACCAAGCCTCAGCTCTGCCAGGCAAGGAAGGGATTAGCTTATCTGGGTTGGGGCGACTTCGTTTCAGATGTGGCTGCCAAGCAGTTGGCTGAGTAGGGGAAAAAAAAAATTTGCTGATGCTCAGAGTGAAAGCCCAGGACAATTTTCCCAGCCAGGCTTGAAATGAAGCCAGCATGTCCGATAAAGTGACCATCTGGGAAGCAATGCAAGGGAAAAATAAGGAAGCCATCCATATCAGGAGAGAGAACAGTGGGCAGCTCTTATTTCTGCTGCTTTTAATAATGCATGGAGATAGCTAACAAATCTTCCATTTTCACACTGCTAATTGCAGAAATGTTTGCCACCTCCCCAGGGCATTTATCACACTATCCTGACACTTTATTATTTTTCCTTCCCCACACCCCTTCTCTTTTCACTCTCATTTTCCATAGGATTTTTTTTTTAAATAGCAGTCACTCACTGAATCTAAGACTGAAAGATTAACCACCATTGAAAAGGCTTTAAATACTGAAATGGTGTACACTGACCACTGGTGCAACCTACCGACATAAAAACTTACATAAGTATTCAGTGAGGACTGGCACAGCACCTTTTCTGCATAAATGATATCTATTAAGTTCAAATATTCAGCAAAATCTCTTGGTTCTGCTGTAAGTTTTTGAATTTCAAATACTGCTTGACAAAGAAATAACCTCGGGGTTTTTCAGGATTTCACTACCTCTCCCTCAAAAAAAATGTACCACCTTATCAAAAATTCCAAGCATCATTGAATACAACAGCTTTGCAGCTACTGTCTGCTTATCACCTGGAAATAAGGCTTTGCTGCAAAGGCTTATTGATTTTGGGAGGAAAAGCAGTAAAAAAATTTAAAATATGGTTAAAAAACTATGGTGTTGATTTAAAGTTTTTTAGGAGCAGAAGTGAAAGGGGATACTGATACACATAAAAAGGTCTTTGTTTTGTGATCACAAGTACATAACATAGTAAAGGAGAAATCACCAAAAAAAAATCTTCATTCAGCCACCTTTACTGGTCAGACAAATATTAAGGCCAATGCATGTTTTACACTCTCACTTTGTTAATCTAGGAGCAGCAACAGAACCATCTCTGACGCAAGCAGCATGGTTTCAGAGTAAAACCTACAGGTTTTGAAAATAGGCATTTTTAAGTTCAAAATTTTCTCATAGGGCTCATATACCAGCTGTTTGGTTCTGCTGGGTAAAAATGAGGTAATACCTATATGAAATTCTCCCACTCTGAACAACGCCCTTCACTATTATGCCAATGTAACAGAACACCTCCCAAGCAAACATCCATCCAACTATGCTGGGGTGCAACACTGCTTGCAGGTGATATTCCCATTATTTAAGACCTAGATGAGTCCAAGCTGCCTTGAGCTCTTCCCCCAAGGCACTCAGGCTCTGCCAGTGTCCAGCAGCTGAACAAGTCTTTTCTTGAGTACATCCAGTCTCTCCTTCAGCAAGTAGATTATAACATGTGCAACCTCAGGCTGGTCTCTATGTGCCACTCCAACTCCTGGAGCCTGGGATAAGTGGGCACACCAGTCTGAAGGAGCCTTAATATGCATTTATATCCCTTGATGCTGCTCCAGGGCTGTGAACACAAGTCTGAGGGTTCCTGGAATATCACTGAATCTGGAGGGACAGCAGATTTCACTGAAGATCCATCCTGACTTGTTCTGATCTTACTTCTGCTGCTGTTGCCATCTATCTTTTCCTGCAAATGACACCTGAAGAGGACTTCTTAGGTAAGTACCAGACTAACCCATGATTTATTTAAAAGACTTATGTAGGGCTATATCAGAGATGCAGCAAGTGCTTTATATTAGCATGGGACTGATAGAAGAAGAATCAGGACTCATGCCAGTGAACATGTTTAGTGGTCTTCTGTTATATCAAATGCTTAAGCATAAAAGGCTGTCTATCTCTTGAACTGTCCTTATTTCTTGAATCAAATTCAAGAAGCAAAGCAGCAGTTATTTGAAGTCTGCTCACTATAAAACTCTATCCAATGCATTTCAAACACCAAGCTGGATATCCAGACTGAGAAGCAGTTAACAGATGGGAAGCCACAGATAGTGGATTTATCAGTGCCACACACTGATCCTGGGGAAGTTCAGTCTTTCTAAGGTAGCCTAGAGAAAATAATTCTTGTGCAGCCTGAGAGCAGAAACCCACTAATTCTTACCAACTGGAAGATAAAAGGTTCAGTTTTCAACAGCATGACTCCAACACGAAGCTGCAAAGAGCAATGGGTAGCAAGATAAAAGGTATTTGTATGGCAGCACTGCCTAATCTGCTTGTTGCTGGAGGCAGTAGTGAGGGAAACTGAGGCTAATTAATTCTTAAAAAAAACCTCAACCACCTTTTCAGTTTGCTTCTGAAACATGCCTTTTTCCCCGGTTATGCAAGTAGTCTCTCAATTTGTGAACATAACTGACTTTTTAAAATTTGGAGGAGAAAAAGAAAATTAAACGAGTAGCTTGTTTTCCTTTCCTTCCTTCCCCTGAGTTAGAAGGGGATAGCTAAAGTTCCAGAATGACCAGGCAACACCTTCAAGTGGACGCAGCTCAGTCCTCTTGGCTATTCCCTTCATAGGGTTTGACCTACATGCTGGCAGGTGAGCATTAACTATCATACCATGTGAGATGGTACATGTTGATACCAGATGCTCAGATCTCTCCAGTGTGCCTTGTGTGCATTAGAAAGGAAGATAACATCTACATGCTAACATTGCCTAGTGATGCATGCGGAGCATACAACAAGTAGGACTACATGATGCTGGAATTTGTATTAAAATCTGTTTCTTTAATCTGTTTATGGCCATATTCCTTCTCATCCTGGGAAACTAAAGGTGACTGGCAGTTTCTTCATGTGCTGCATTACCCCTTGGTTTTGTGCCCCCCCCATCATTCCCTCATCTGCAGCTTGCATTTTGAAGAAAGGTTATTAGACAAAGAGTGGTGGTCCAAATTGTTGACTGCCAATTTAAAATAGTTTGTTCTGCAGGCAGTGTAGTATATTTTTTTCCACCTGATCACTCAAGTCAAACAGGCTTTAGAGCACAGACTCATGGAGGCATTTTTCCTCCTACAACACACAATCTGAAGAGTGGATGTATCAGCTCCATGCTTTGAGCCCAAATGATTGTATACTGTATTTGTCAGGCTCCCTGACTTCTACTGTCTCCAGTTCCCTGTGCAATTTCTGCCTGTGAGGAACCATCAGTTGAGCTGTATCCTTCAGCCTTTTTGCACCATCTATTCTTTCAGGGTGATGCTGGCAGTCTTCCCTACTGTGGTAAAAACAGCACATATGTTTTGGGGATCCCAAAGCAATTGTTTACTGCAGTGCACTGGGAACTTCATCTCCAGCAAAAGAAAGCAAGCAAATAAAGAACCAATTATTCCCAGGCCACCTGCAAAAAGGGTGCTAGCTAAAAAAAGTCACGAAGTACAGAGCCAATGTCTCACTATGCCTGCTGTTACTGTTATTTACTATTGCCTCCTCTCAGCCACCATAAATCTCAACAGAAAGGCTTAGTTAGGATATGATTAGGTTGGGATTATTGCATATGAGATTCTTGCTAGGGCTTATAAATGTGACAAACTCTGAAATATGGTTTCCACAAAAAAGGAGAGGGAAGAGAGGGGAGCAGTGCTTTTACTGAAATATACCACAATTCCCCAATTACTCCTCGACTCTAGTGACTCTGAGTGGTGGATAATAACAATTAAAGCAGCATTCTCTGTTCTGCCCTCTTATACCTCCAAACTTATATTCTCTTCAGGGACTCAATTTAACAGCAGCTGCAGAGTAAGACTTGAATGAAATTAGGTTGATTTAAGAGCCTTCATGGAGCCCTGTAACAAAGGGAGATGGCAATGTACAATTTTAGAGATTAATTCCCTTAGCTTGTGTTACCAGGAATCATTAAGAAGCTAGAACTGACCACCTATTTCTTAGGGAAACATCCAACGTAAGAGCCTTCGCAGTGAATGCATTCTCTCTCCAAAATCTTCTGTAAGGACCAGGCCCATGTCTTCCATATTCCTACAAGGCATGTTTTAAGGTCTGAAAACAAGTAAGATTATTCTTCTACTAAGCCTTACTGTTACTTCAGCTTGGGAAGTAATAATTGTTACTCCAGCTCATCTGGACAACACTTAAATGTCTCTTAACATGGGAAAAATAATTCATCTGCTTGTACAGACAGATGAAGTGAATGTACATTTGTATTGTACAGTTTAATATCAACGAATATCCTTAAATCCCACCTTGGCCTAAGCAGCCACAGAAAAGACTCGATTTCTGGAATGGGGTTCTGTAAGAATTTATTTTAATATAAAGATTATGGCAAGGCACTAACTTATGTATTGATACTTTGAAGGAAACTATTTTCTTCTAGAGTTGGGATGGAGTCAGACAGTAGCCATCTGTTCCTATACCTTCTCCATAGTTTTTTTTTTTATTAATAACAGTAAAAGAACATAATCAGCAGCTATTTAATATGTGTGAATCTTTCCCTACCAGCTCCTTTTGATCAGTGACCTCAGCTCCCTACATCACATTTAATATCCCCATCCCCTTAACCTCCTGTTGTTTTGAAATATTAGCCACTGAGGTCCCGGGACTAAAACATAGAAAGTTTTCTTCTTTGACTTCTTGCCAAAACCATTAAAATACTCTCTGCAATGTCACAGCTTGTGCCATCTCCCAGGGGAGTTGATTTAAAAGTAAATTGCATGTAAGTGTCAGATGAAAAGAGCTTCATTATCTAATTCTTCCTACACCAGCATTTCTTTAAATTGCTTACTAGGGACAGGAGACAATTAGTCCTGTGTTTGAAATGAGAAGTAATAAGTATCTGTCATTCCCATTAAGCACAATTATTTTTTTGATATGCAAATACAATTGTTTTCTAAAGAAGTTAGATGAGGCAGCCACATCTACATGGACCCAGGTGCCAAGTGTGCTTTGCCCAGCTCTGCACACACCCAGTCATCTTCAATTTCAGAGGCTGTTGAGTGGACTGTCTTACAGCACAGTCTGCTGATTGAATCAGCACTGCAATAATGAAAGAAAAATAGGAAGAGCTTCATCCCTTTCCGGTAGCTACAAGTACTCAAATGTTTCTAGGGCATCAACTAGCTTCCAGATGTCAGAAACATCAGTGAGGGCTCTGAAGTCACTAGGAGACTTCCTCACTGAAATTTGAATTGGTACAGCTCATCCGGACAGCCATAAGGACATGGGAGCTGACAGCAATATTGCATCATTAGCAAAGACTAAAACCTCACTTTCCCAGGATGCCCATCATTTACATCTTGGTATAGTCACTTTTGAAGGGTCTCACTTGACTGTCACCTCCAGGTTTAATTTAAATCTGCAGATTATGTAAAATACTCCTGTTCTTATCCATGCTTCCAACTGAAATTCTCAGCATTCCAGGTTAGGATCAAATTGCAGATTGCACTAATACAAGCACAAGCTGTCCTGCCCAATTCACATCATCCCCAAATTATACTGCAAGAGCTCTTAGCCTGCGCTTTGAATTGTATCACCAGTGTTCTTTATATAACTTCATTTGTTTCTTCCTCCTCCTGGATCTGCCTGTCTTTCACATAACGTAACTTTGAACTACTGACAAGATAAAGAGAGCCTTCCCTGGAATAGCAAACAAGTTCAGTGCAGAAGTTGCAGAGGAGACAAGACATTCCTGAAGCTCCAGAGTTTATGTACAATCTCTTCTTTACAGGGTTCAGCATGTATTAATCGCTCAGCTGGTCTGTACAAGACATTTTTCTCATGTTTGTAAGCTCTGTCATGGTTATGTATGACCTTTCCCCACTGAGTATTTAAAATGCAATATAAAAAAATCCTTTTAAATCTTTATATTGTGCACATGGTGTCTCTGGGATGGATCTTGGATCCGAGGTCAAATTTGGGCACCTGGTTCTCAGAAGCAGCTCATAAGCATCTGCGTAACAAGGGTATGTAGTTGCAGGGCTATTTTAAACACACTCTACTGCCTCTCTGCTTCCTTTGCTTTCTTCAGCATCCAGGGTTACAAGTTTACTACTTTCATATAAATCATTCTGAATAAAATACTTTAAACAGAACGCTGATATTTTATGAGGTACAGAACAGACTTTACTAAACTGATATCTAATTCTATGGTCGGTTATTAAACATGCACACAAAAACTACAGTCAGTAGTGAGAAATACAGTGGTCTCAAAGCACCACCTTTAAAGCAAATTAACCAAAAGGCAGTATCTGCTGGGAGTTAAGAATCCAGACACATTGGATTTATTTTGGGCTCACCCAAACAAACAGGAAGCTTTTGCAAAGTGATTAGGGCTCATTAAACAAAACACTTAAGAATGAACTTAAGTGATTTATCTGCTGGGGATAAACTTGTTTGTGCTTAGTTACTTTATCAGAACAGTGCCACAGAATTGTATCTGTCTTCATCCTCAGTCAAGAACATGAATATTTAAGGACTGCAAAAGACCAAGTTCAGTGTTGATGCTACTTCAAGACCTGGCAAAGGTCAGTGCTATAGGAGGAACTTTTGAACAGGGTAGTACAAATAAGGAAAGCAGCAGTTTGCATTTCACAGCTTTACCACTGCATGGTATTTACCTTCTCATGAATAAGATGCACCACCCCTCCAGGTCAAAACTGGCTTAAGACCAGAATGTAGATCTTCACACAAATCTCTGCTATGCACTCATTATCAGAGTCTGTTTTGGAGGTTAAATAGAAATATGGAGACAACAGCTATGGTTATTTTATATCCAAGTCACTTGCAAATTTTGAAGCTTCCAAGTACAATGAGTAAAAGCCTCAGTTATGACAGTTATGCTTAATATGGACACTGATGTTCAAGTTACTTCAGCTCTAATGCAAAAATTTTAATGTCAAGTAGAAAAGCAATATTCAGTATTCAGTTTGTATTTCCTTTAAAGCGCTTTGTATAACCTTTAAAAATGCATTCCCCTCTTCTTTCTGAAGCAAGAAAATTTTGGACTTAACTAGTAAGCTTATTTCCTTTGTTAACTAATTTATCTGAAAACAAGCCTTATGCCACTATACTCTGATGAAGTCAGAGCAAAGGGAAGGTCTTAAAGATATTAGGGCCTTTCAGGTTGCTTGAAAAAATGGCTAAAGGAAAAGCTGCAGTATTAGCCTACAAAAGCGAGCAATCGAAAACTATTTATTCATGTCAAGGGTTGATCAGCAAGTAAATGCACTAGCTCTGCCAGCGTACTAGCAAACCTTATCATGCCTGCCCTAATTCTGCCCTACCTCATTGCAGGCACAAGGGTTGCTTGAACAGACTGCAAGTCGTCTGCTGTTTTTATGAAGCACACATGGGTACTAGGATAACATGAACATGATTTTTTAAAATTGTGATTTGAATATAAGATTTGAACAGATGTCTCTAGAGATGAGCATCCATTGTGCTACTCCTCTGCATATTACATAGGTCTCATGGGAAGATGCATTTTGAGGGAGGAAATCAAGCTACGTCAACAGGTTTTAAGAAATAAGACACCTCCCGTATTTCCCTCTCCCTATTGCTTCCCCCAAGGAGAACCTTTAACCCTGCTTCCCTGTCCCTCAACTTCATTGCCTAAAAGTTAACATAAAATGCTGCACTTCATAGTGCAGATTCAGATCCGAACCCGACTCCTACATTTCACAGTTAAAATCGAGCCAATTCTGCACACAATTGTGTGCATTTTATAGTTCACACCATCCATCTGTGTGGGAGTGTGTAAAACTTGGGTGTCAAGCTCCTAGCTCATGCATGCACGCATTCAGTATGGGAGAACACTCAGGAGTGAATGTTCTTTTATTAAATGACAGTTTTCATCACAATATTGGTAAAAAACGTGGATTTACACAGACAGGTTAATTGATATTGTGTATAAAATAGTTAATAGTTTAGTAGCTATTTTAGAGAACTGCTATAGGACACGCTTATGTAAAGTCTTTGAAAAAACTGCATTTGGGAAACCACTCAGGGGAAAGAATCCAAACAGAGGCAAAGCTGACTGGATAACCCTGTCTATTATAGGCACATTCAGCCAGGGAGCACCTCTCCTTACATCCCATCACAGAGAACCAGCACACTCCATCCCTGCATGCTACAAATTTTCTACGAAGAGTTTGCTCAGCTGTTATCTCTGGTTTCCACAAAAGCTGGAAAGGAGACTGTTGAAAGCTTTTTCTGTTATCTGTGCTTTACACAGCCTGGTTGCTCAGCCTGCTTACCTATTCTTCCCCTCTCAAAATAGAGCTCAAGTCGATGTGAAAATAGCATACTTTGTTCAGAGAGAGTGCAGGATTGGTAAGACATTGGGGAGGAATGAGGAAAGCTGAAATTACAGCAAACTGGCTCTATATTTGTGTTTGAAAGGCTTCACATAGAGACTAATTAATCCCATTGTTGATGCTAATATAGTTCTTTTTCAAAATTCATGATTCAGTGCTGCAAGCACATTTACCTTTGTTCTTTAGCTCAGAAGATGATTGAAGTTTGTCAGTACATTTGTCTGATTTTAGGCTCATCTACAGAGAGGGGTATAGCAAGGGGATGTGCAAAGTGCCACTGTGGCAGAAGGCCAAAGAAAAATAGAGGGTTTGTCTGTCAATGGGGTAGAGCTCAGTATAGTTCCCATGACCCTTTTGCTTTGCTTCAAAAAAGCTGCATAGAAACTAGGAAGGTGGAGAGTCCATCACACCATACAGCTTTGCAGTTCTGTCAGCCTTTGAAGGCTGCTCCCATTGCCCTGTTCACTTTGCTCTGCTACTTCTGATTAGAACATTCTTCCTCTCTCTCATCCCTTTCAAATAGGATTAACCCCATGTGTAAGATATGAAAGCTCCCACTTAGAAGGCCTTTTTGATCTACCAGCTGACAAAAAAATAAATGACTGAGCATCTGCCTGGATCTCTGCAGGTATCTCTTCACCTTAAGCCAACCCAAATCATGAGCAGCCCTTGCTCATCTGTTCCCTGTAAAGTACACCAACACTGTGCATCTAGAAGTCAGTCTTGGCCTGATGACATCCTCTAATTCACTAAGTATGGTCTTTAATTGCAAGCTGGTAGATGCCACCTTCCCCTTGCATTTAAGAAGCAGCTTTGGCATGCTGAGCAGCCTGGTCTGGGAACATAAGGCATATCAGGAACAGAGGTAGACAAAGATATAAGCTAGAGAGATTGTGACTATCAGTAAGGCCTGGAAAAAGCAAGCAAGCACTTAGGAATAGTCAAGAGCATATATATTTTCCCATCCTTTTGTGTCCAATACTGGCCTAACTCCACTTCAAAGAAAGCTTTGTAAAACCCAGGTTAAACTCCCTAGGTTATTTATACTTCTCTGTCAAAACCACAAAACCTTTGATAACGTGCTAGCTGTGCTAACAACTCCCAGCTTCTTTTCTTACAACAATGCTCAATATCTATTCATAAACAAACAAGAGTGTTACAGCTCTTACAATCTTGAAATGAAGATGTACAAGTCTGAATTGCCATGAGCTTAGTGCGTTCCATAAGCTATCTGCACAGGGACAGCTGCTTTGCAGAGTGTCTGAGGACATCATGTTCCAGCTAACTTGACATCCCATGAAGCTGCTTAATGATAAACTAATACTACTAAGCTGCCAAGTATGTGGTGCCCCCAGATACCCTCAGGAACACTGCTGTCTGCAGACAGTGAAACTGCCTGGATGACCGGCCCCACAGTGTTTCCAAAGGACAGAACAGCCATGCTCTGCATGTATCTGCAACCATTGTTTTGTTTAGACCTGAAAGATACACTTGGACTCTTTTCCTTTATGCCACAGATGCTCCTTTTCAGAAACTCTCATTTCAAGACCCAGATGAGATCTTCCAGTGCCAAAACAAGCTCAGTCTGAAGGGATGATATTTTTCCTTTACTTTGGTACAGTGTACACCCCTAAAAGCTATAGTCTGATTTGAAGGAAGCAAGTGTCATAGATATATTTAGCCAGAACAGATCAGTATTTAACCTTGCTTAGGCTTTCTGAATACTAGTGTTCCCTCTTTTAGATTTAATGACTGTCAGAGGAAGGAACATTTTACAGAGCTTTGAAGAAAGCAATCCATTCATACCACCCACCTTCCTGCAGCCTTGATCACCCTAATCAGCACTCATTTATATATGTAAAAAGTCACAAATAGGTATCCGAATTACTAGCTAGCAACAGAGACTAGGCACAATTTACAATGAAGCAAAACAATGGGTTTATTGTACTGTATTGAGCATCCAGATCTACAGTAGTGGGACTCCATCACTGGAGTTTTGGATGGTTTAGGGGAGCTCTTAGGCTACGAGACTATCTGATATGCATAAATTCAAACCAGTATATACCACATTCGTGAGATTAATCAGTGTACAAACACAAGTCTGCACCACCAGAAAGCAGAATCTGAATTTGTGACATCATGGGTTTTGAGATGGGGCATTTCACAGAGTCTGAGGGCTTGAAAACACAAGTGAATTACTGAATTATCACCTGTAAGGCAAGACATCATCCTGTGTAGAAAGTCAACAGTTTAAGGCACAGTGACAAACAGAAGTCATAAGCTTGATAGCATTTTAGACAGATCCAAGAACTGGCTCAGGGTACAACATGGCCCATGTTTCTAGTGACCTTCAGCAGCCGTAAGTCAGCCTCTGTGGCATTTATAGCCAGTTTCTTACACTCCTGCAGTGCCAAGAAGCTGTAATGCATCAGATGACTTAAGGTTATCTCAGCAAGATCTTGATCAAAGTCAGCTTCTAAAGATCTAGAAAATTCTCTGACTTGCTCTGTAATACAGCCACAAATATGTCATGTGAGATCACTTAGCCTCATGTGACATGAGCATTTTCACAGATCAGATCCCACCCATTGTGCTTCAAATAAAGGGTTCTCCTCTTCACAAATTTAGAGCAACTAATTCTAATTACTTTACTGAGTGTTTATCAACCCCAAAAGATTAAGTCACTGAACTTTGCCCCATTGTCTGTATCTGACGGCTGGGCTAGTTTGACATGTAACTACTTGAGTAGTATCTGTAGATACAAGATTCCTCTTACTGCAGCAGATACCCAGCTCCGGGCTTTCAGATCCATGGGTTCCTGTTGCTGAAAAATCTCAAGAATTTTACTGCCTGGCCTTACTGTACCCAACACTGAATGATTGGACCCACAACTTGTGGTACATATGTTCAGTTCCACAGTTCCCCCCCCAAATATCTTGTATTTAGAGGTTATCACAATTTTAATTTTCCCATAACTCCACCCCAGCAGTCCATTGCCTTCACATTTCTCACTCACTCAAAGGTTCCCACACAAAGCAGGGAGTCCTAATAAGGAAGGATGATCAGTGTTAATTTTAGTTTAGCATAAGCTCCAAAACAAAAAGCTCAGGGATGTTACAGTTGCAGATTACTTAAGGCAGTCCTGCATAGCTTGGGTCAAGTTGAAGCCAGGGCTTAAGGTCACCAAAAGTACCTGGAAACATGACAGACATTTCATCCAATTTCATGGCCACTTTCCCTGCAATCAAGTGTTGATTTTTATGAAAGCATAGGTTTGCAAGCAGTCATTGAAAGCTTCTGACATTTGATGTATGGTATAAAAAGAGTCAATAAGACAAAAATATCTGAGAGTAGATCTGCAGAAATAGGCAGTGCTGTGCATGACCCAAGATGAATAGCACTGTGACCAGGCTGGCACGTGGCTGCCTGTTTAGATCTAGCATGGCTCAAGAAAAAACCAAAAAACTTTGTCCAAATGATTTCATTAACTACAGAGTCCTAGAAGAGCAGTGGTATCAGTCTTGTCTGTCCAGGACTGCTCCAGATTTGTCCTGCTGTCTTGTGGGGGAAAAGGTCTGTGCTTATTTTCTGGCATAAAGGCAGAATAAAACAAAGATGAAGTCTGACCTTTCTTTGCAGACACAAATAAGCCAGTTGAGGCCAAAGCTAGAGGAGATGCAGAGATGATTATGGACTATTTTATTGAAGTGCAAAGGGATGACAAGTTAAAAAAACATCCAGTATGCCAAAGGACTGTCCCAAATAGACAGAATTTGTACTGTACATGGGCTATTTTGGGGTAATTAATGGAAGAGTAATCTGCTGCCAGGTTAGCAAATTGTCTGCTGCTTTATAGGCTCAGTCACTTACAGCCTCTGCCAGAGCTTGGCTCCATATATGCACTATGCAGTGCATTAGAAGACATTATAGCATTGTTGATTTGCCCAGCAGAGTTAGACCTTAATCTGTGATTCCAGCTCTGGGGAAATTGCATTTTGAGCCAAGCTGAATAAACACAGCATGAAGAACATAGCACTTTGGAAATGGATTTATTAGTGGTGAGGAAATAGGACTGCTTTAAAAGATTGGATTGAAAGAAGGACAGATGCATAGGACAGTACTTAGTAGATGAGATCTTTCACTAGTCTGGTTCTCAAGCATACCACTGCTACAGGTCATGCTTTTATACTCTCTGGAAGCTTATGACTAGAGCTGCAAAGGCTTTAAAATCCAGATGAAAATTCAGTGAAACTCACAAAAAACCCCATCAGTAAGTCAATATAATAGGCAAGTCTTGCAGCTTTTAGCTCAGCTATGATGCTACTTCCCCTGGATATCTGTGCACTCTAAAAAAAAACAGTTTCATGGCTGGGATGCAAAAAGTTGTTCTGTTGATGCTGGACAGGCTCTGGTAAGGACAGATTTTGATTAATTCAGTACTGGCTTGCCAGCCTAGAAACTGGGCCCTTTCAGGGAGGTGAACTGCAGAGCAGGCTTCATCTAAAAAGGGCTTTTACATGTGGTGAATGCACTAAATCCTGCAGGATACCAGGCTTACCCTGCAACTACCTGCATTTCTTTGTGAAAACTGTCAGCCAAGGAAGAGTCTTTTTGAAGATCATGAATTTTGCAGAGCTGAAGACAGAACTACATCCTGCTCCCGTTTAATGGGGAGGCAGGGGCTTGCCATTGCCTCCACCAGCACACAGTTCAAATCATCAGCCTTCAATGTCTTAGATACTTCACCACCTGCCTTGAGCATACTTTGGAAGCACAATGATTAAGTGATACTCTTATCTGTGCTACAAACTGACGAAGGGAAGGCATCTAAGGATCTAAGTCCTATTGATGTGAACACCTAAATCCTGCACACAGCTTTAAAAAGAAACTGAAGCCTAAATACCTGGTTATTGAATGTCCTGGAGTACAGGCTGCAATCACAACAGGATTTGTTCCCATCCTGTGGTCTTTCTGCTAGACCACACTGCCTCCCAGTTAATTAATTCTATTGATTTGTTTGTTTTTATTGTCCTTTCCACACTCAGCAGTTATTTAGGACTTAGATGGGAAAAGAATTTTCCAGTTAAATGGCTCCTAGTTTTTATATCCTTTCACACGCTTATTTGAAATTTCACTGCCAAGTGTTTTAATGTTTTCAGGTTGAAAGTTGATTCATATTATTTAAAATACTCTGCAAGAGGGGAAAGTCTGTGTAGCAGAGTACTAATAAAATGGGCTTTTTAAACTTGATTAATGACCAGTGAGGGTAAGGCACTTCCCTCCAGCAAAAATAAACAAAACAACCCAGACCATTACATCTAGTGGTACCTGCTGAGATTGGATTAAATTTGCTTCCACAGGGCCATAATAAAACCCTTATCTGTCTCCCTTTTCTGAAGCTACTTCGTTTGGTATCTAGAAAATTTAGGTCAATGAATTTATATTTTGAGTGACATATCATGGTGGCCATTCCAGAAGCCACCGTACCTTGCCAGTGTGGAGCCAAGTCACTCCTAATGGCCAGGATACAAGTAGCTTTGTGCACAGCAGAGGCATTGGCCTATAGTTGAATCATTACAGGCTTGAAGTAATGAATTCTGTCTCCATTAGCAATAACTTACGCCTGATGGCAGCTGTTGAGAGACATCTCCACACATACACAGTGGGCAAGTATTCAAGGGCCTGAAATATGACAGTGTAGCTAAGTGTGGGTGATTTGGTTTGGAGCTTCTGCTGGTGGGTTTCATTAGCTTAACTACAGCTATTGCTAGCAGATATGTTATAAACCTTGGAGGAAAGGGAAATGAAAGGAGAGATGGGAGTTTAGTCTCATATTTACACTAATAGCAAAATGATGACATTATGCTGTTATCATGCTTCAGGGAGCGGCCTTTCTGCAGCTTGTGTTTATTCATGCATATTAGGGTGGATACAAATGTATTTAGGTGGCACTAAGCAAAGATTTAACTCAATGTGGAAGTCACTTAACTGTAAGTTAACTAGAAAATACCTTTCACTTTGGACCCAAAGCATCCCTTCTCACAGAATGACTTTACTTCAGTCAGTCTTCATGCCTCAGCCTGGAGTTTGCCCATCTATTTAGGCGCTAACCAGCCCCAGCCACAACTTTCTATAGACAGCCATGTTAAGTTATGAATGGGACTAAATGGTTTTGGTGGTAACTTTGGGGAGCTACTATTCACAAGGATTTTTAGAAGCAGACCATGTCATTCAGACATGCTCCTCTGTAGACCACAAGATTGCAAATAACTTCGCAGTAGCTTGAAGTCTAACTGTTTCAAACGTCACACTCTGCTCAGTGGGAGAGACTAGTCCAGGGCGACTGACCTGCTCTTATTTGGTCTATTTATGCATCCTCTAGCTTCTTGGTCCTCCAGTATTTTTTTACATCCAGTGGCCCTAAAACAAGGTGTTAGGCTGATGTTAACTCCTCCTAGCCTTTGACACCTATAGTTATGATGGCCAGCTTGAAATAGCACCAGGTTTTAGAACAACATTAGGTCAGTGGATACAGCAATAACTTCTGCTTGGAAGGGGTCACCTCTTCACTTAGAGACCACAGTCCAACCCCTATACAGACATAACAATGTAGGTCCCTGGCTGAACCTTGTGCTGAGCTAATTCAGGAGAGTAATATTCAAGATGACAAGATGGACAGCATGTCAGAGTATTGCAGTCCACAACACTGCTTTTCTCTGAACAGGGCTGACATCTGTCTCCAAGAAAGTAGCACTGGAAGAAGCCTATCCCCAGACTGTACATATCAGTGTGCATAAATAAATCCCATGAATACAAGCTTTGTCAATCTTCTTGACAAACATCACAGCCTTTAGATAAGGAGCCCAGCCAAAAGCACATTTCTATTCCTTTCTTCATCATTAAACTTTATAGCTCAGTGATAGGCAGCTATTCAATAAGATTAAGGTTTGCAGGAAAAAAACACACAATGACCAAACTCTCATGCCCCCATTTCTTTATATAAACATTTTTTAGTTCAGTTTACAGTCAGTGAACAGCAGCAATGTACTGCAGTGTGATCTGCAATGGAGAAAAATCTCTATCCTGTTTACAATAAAATCTATTATCTTAAGTTGTTCAGGCACAGGAAAGATTCTTGCCAGGAGGACCTGTGAACAAAAACCAGTTCTTCATCATAATTTTATCAGGTGGGATATCTTTTAAACCTGAATGACTTTCCAGAGGTTTTCAGGACTGCATCTCCATGGGTCTTATGCAGAATGTGGGACTGGCTGTAACTGCTCTTAATCTGGCCAGGACTCTAAACCTGACATTTTGATGAGCTTCCTAAGCAATAGACAATTGGCAAGTCTTAGAAAGTTGGCCTGGGATAAGAAATCCCTTCAAACCTCAGATAACTACCTCAGTCAATGAGTGAGTCACTGACACACCAATATTTATTTATAAATTCAGAATATGTAGGATCAAGGGCACCTTGCTGCCAAGTTATTAAGAGCAGCAACTGTGAAGCTGTATAGATACACAGTGTAGGGACTCATTTGTCTAATTTTAGACATCTGCAAAGTTGACTGGAGAGGGCAGACACATCTGGCCTGCTTTGGAGGTCTGTGTTTGATTAAACTGAACTGTTCCACAGGAAAGCCTTCTCCAGTGCTAGATATAAGGAAGACCAGTATTATACCTAATGAGCTGTCATACCAGATGAATCCACCTCTGCAAATTAAAAGCTTCCTCCAAAAGGATCTTCCAGTACATAGATTAGTATTTTTAGTCTGATCTGTGATATGCAGCAACAGGTGCACTCCTGTTAGTGATTCATTCTGAAAAGATACATTTTTATAAGGCAATTCCCTTGCAGTACAGTCAGAGGGCACCTCCTCAGCCACTTCAGGTAAGTTTACCTGACTACTTCATCTCTTATTAAAATAGTCTCTGCTTCAGTCAGAGCAGTCAATGCGGCACAACTGTGCAGTGGCAACCACAGAGCTGGGTGAAAGCGGATGCTCAAACAACTTCATTGCAAGTTCCCCAAGGCCTAATGGTGCACATGTCAGCAATCTTCTTGCTGCATATATCCCAGAAGGGCCAAATGCATTAGAGACCTCAGCTATAGTCCCAACCACAGGGAAGTCATCTGCTTAGTACAGGACAAATGTATCCCATGGTTATCTCTTCCAAGCATACTACCTCTAAATTGTACTAGAGCATCAGTCAGTGCAAGCAAACCTCTTTGGACTCACATTACCTGTTGTGAAGAGCTTTCTCATCTGAAGCCTCAGCAGGCATAACAGAATTGCTTGCTCTGCAGATCTAGAACTTATTTTACCCTCAAATTTTAGCATGGCTTTCACTGCATTATTTTAAGTGCTAATGGAATTTTCCCGTGCTGGATGTACTACTACCAACTGAATATATAGCAAAAGGTGGGGCACTCCCTAGAGAAATTCACAGCCTGAGGATAGAAGACCAATACTCTCTTACAAAGCAGTAGAGCACAGCTCTCATTAACTCAAAATCAGAAGTCAAAACTGCCCATTTTGTTAAAGTATCTTTAAATAGATCTGTCTTCTCTCTGCACCATAGTGATTTAAGGTGTAAGTGCAGATACAAGGCCTGTGAAAAACACACAGCACATAAGTATGTAGTAGAAGGAAGAAATAACCTTAAGCAATGTTTGTATTATAAATCCAAACTGCTGTGATACACTACATTTAATATATTCCAAATGAGGTATTGCTGTGCCCGTACCAGAGAGAAAAAAGCAGGGAGGAGGAACAGCCAGTAGTGAATCTGGCATAGCTGTGGCTTGCTCTGGCTTTGCAACATATCTTGTTTGCAATATGGAGCAGGTGATACAGTATTCCAAAGACATGCTGGTTTCTGAATACATTCCAGCCTACATCCAACAGCACCAAGCTACCTGCAAGCAGTTATTGCTACTTATATTGTGACATTTAGACAAAGCATTACTTCCTTACTTATTTCACCAATAACACTGAGCCACTCCAGTCAATTTAACTTACTTGAGATTCCTAAGGTGAATGGTCTGCCCACTGTTCTTACGGGTACAATTAGAAGTGACTAGACCCAAAACATGGGCTAAGTTTACTTCTGCAGAGTCCTGTCAAATAGAACCTAAAACGACTCATGGAAAGCAGAAAAGCCTGTTTTAATAATCAAGCTAATAACCTAATAGTCAAGAGACCCATCCATTTCAGTGCCATGATTTATTTGCCATTTTTTGACACATCCACCTCCTCACATCTCTGGAGACCAGCAAGTCTATACAAATGCTCAAAGGCCATCTTCAGACCTAAAACCTGGGCTAGACCCAGGCCCACTGGAAAATATTAAAGATTAACTAGAATATCAAAAACAGCTAAAAAGGCTTGTTCCCATCACAGTTCCCAGTTGAGTCACTCAGGGTACAGTCTTTAGGACATTTTTGCTGCCTGCAGGATGATTTCAATAGACCATGTTAAATCCCTTGTTTGAACCACCACTGTTTTTTAACAGCAAGATTGAGGAGTCTGCCTCAGATAAGCTAGCAAAAGATCAACACAACTATCTCTAGAAGATAACCCAGAACATGACCTGGACCACATTATACTTTGCACCAAGTAGCAGTAGAAAGAGAACAGTAAGTGCCCAGCAGCCAATGCTGCTCTTCCTGCAAGTGGCAGTGAGTCAGCCACTAATGCTGCAAATGCATCACATCATCTTTGTATATGAGCCTGCTGGTTAAACGGGTCCCATTTCTTATCTGCAGGCTTTTTGATATCTAGCTGCAACTTGGAAAGAGAGGTTTTGTGTCCTTTTGGTGCCCTGAGACACTAGTCTTCCTAAATGTTCAGCCCATGCACCAGTCCTTGAAGGCACCATGCAACTAATATTGCATAAACACTGAGTGTTGGAATGTCCACTCTTTGGAAAATCAAATGCAAAAGTCCTTCTGCTTTTATTGGATTAAATCCTCTGAAAAGGATCTCAGTACCTCTCACTGGAGCTAAATTTGGAACTGAGTGAGAGAAGTTTCTTTTCCTTGCAATACTTAAGACAGTTTTTCCGCTTTCTTTGTCAGCAGCTTTTGCCAGAGCCCTGCACTTTAAGCTTCTCTGCACATCTCCATGTTCCTGAAATGTTGTTCAAGTTGATGCTTATTAATATTCCTTATTAAAGTCTTTGAGAATAAAAATCTTTCCTAATTAGTAATGTTGGAATAGCTTTTCCATTATTCATTAGAAAAAAAAGCAGGTTAGTCCTTTACAGCACCTTCCAGAGAGCAGTTACAGAGGTTACTCTGATACAGTTCAAGTGTCTCCAGCTGCAGCAGTAAATTTCCACTCAGATCCTGTCTTTCCTCTTCCTCGGAGATCACATGCTCTGGCTGCTAATCTTCCCTGCACATTCCTACTTGTGTACTGCTCTCCGAGTACACAAACACAGCACCTTTTTCCAGATGCACATACACAAAACAAAGCACAAGTCCTTCCACACATGCAACATACTACTGTACACACAAATATTTTCACACTAATGCATAGCATGTCAGGGATTTGAATTTTCCTTTGGAAGGAATTTGAAGGGAGACACTATAAACACCAGTTTGTGCACTTGGGAATTAACATCCCTAGACTCAATGTTTAGCATATCTAATGACAGTAATCCATGGCTCTGGAAATCTTTTCTCAGGTAACAGGTGTTTTGTCATGGGACAAGGCATTAGAAAAGAATTAAGTATGTTAACAAGCAACACCAGTCTTCAAAAAATAAAGTTTTTAGCCTAATTGCCTAAATTCCCATCCCTTAAATTCTAATTGGACAATTACCTAATTCCCTTTTCACCCATAGCTAAAGAGGACAGAACTATCATTGTCTATTGTACTAAAAATACTAATTGATCTGAGAAGTATTCAATGTTCTTCACTTGCAGATAATATGGTGGTGGGGAAAGATGTATTTTTCTCTCAGCTGAAGTATTATATAGCCAGAAAAGTCTGGTGAAGAGAAGCAAGAGAAAAGATGGGGAAGACGATTAACAATTTCGGAAAATACCTCTCCTAGCAGAAGTGAATAAATTGGGTTTGATATATTCAGTCTTCTGGTTATAACCTATCGGTGGAAGCGATCCACAGGAATAAGAAATAAATGTAGTGCCCATGAGCACCATTATGCTATCTACCTGTTAAGTCAAATGTGGTTCAAAGTGAGCTTTTGACTATCAGAAAAGAACAGAGGATAAAAAGAGTATTTTAAAGGCATTGTAGTTCTTTACCTAAAATACATCAGAATCTTCTGCTATTTTCCATTTCATCCATTGCATCACAGTGCAAATCTGCCCTGAGATAGAATCTGATGGCACTCAAGCAACATGTATGTGAAAGACCTCAAGAGTGAAAAAAACTCATCCTTTTTTTACTAGAGAAACAGCATCTTGGAAGGTATTGAATCCCTGGAAAGTCCCTGGAAGATGTAATGACAAGCAACAGTTTCCTTGTGAACCCCTAAACCACAGCATGTAGAGTGTATGCTCTGATTTTCTCACTACTACAGCAGCCTCCCCATGATACCTTTTCACTGATACCTTTTCAAGGGAGGTTTCCAGTTTGGTGGTCAGCTCTTCTTCTCCTAAGGTCTTGTCTGAAATCCATCTGGGTCAACTGAACTGCTCAGGAATTCATAAAGTGTTTTTTTTCCCCCACCTTGGAAAATGATAGCTTGTTAAAATGAAAGCAGATGTCCAAATTGCACCTACTTCTGACAGCTCCTTTTGGTAGGATTGTGGGGAATTTGTGGTTTGATGCTCAGTATCTAAGTATAGTCACTCTTCACCTACAAGGAGCTTAGACAACTTGACACTGGCTGCTTTTGTACCCAATGCTGATGCTGAAAATAGCCTCGAGTCAACAGCTTGAAGTCCTTTAGCATTTCCCTGGAGCAAAGAGACTAGTCAGTCACTAACATCCTCTGCTTGTCATGTAATTATCAAAGAACTTCTCCCCTTAGGCTTCCTTATTTTCCACAAACATTTAGTTTTCCATGTAATCATGGAAGTAGGGCAGTTTCTTCACCTTGCCTCAACACTTGGGGAGGTTTACAGAGCTACAAACACAGTCAAAAACCTTCTTTTGCAGTCCTCAGCTACTCCTTGGTTGAACACAACTCATTGAAATCCATATGTTTTGACTGAACAAGAACAAAGGAGCACAGAATACATTTAAAAGAAATTAAAATTGTTTCTCTGCCCCAGGCTAAAAAAAATCCCCCTTCCCTTGGGTTTTGAGTATGATTTGTATTTCAATAAAAATAAATCAAAGTGGACAGATTAGTGTGTTTTGAAATGCAAATGCTTTGAAAACATTAAAGGACAAATAACAAGGTGGTAGGTTCTCAGTTTATTTTTGGTTATTATTTTTATTTACCCTTTGTTCTTAAATGATCATGTGTATCCTATGTGCCTGATGGAAAATTTTGCTCTATGCAGTAAGCCAGCTGTAAGAAACAGAGTTTCTTCTGCAATATTTCCTTACTACTATTTGAAATAGCTATGTAATTTAAATCATGATCCCAAGGCACCCCCTATAGCCTCAGAAAGCTACTGGGCTGTTGTGGCTGAACTTGAATACAAGTAAATAGCAGTAAACTGTTTTTCAAGTGATAACACAGACACTGGGTTTTGAGGGCTTTTTTCCTGATCTCGCTTAAACAAGCAAAAGACGAGAGGAACACCTGAATCAGTGGTGGAGTTACCTCAGTGCAGAAAGAAAGAGCAAGACTTGAACCAGATCCAGACATGGTTTTAACAGGCAGGGTGCCCATTCATAATTAATAAGGCAGCATTGTGGTTCCAAGTTAATGGACAATGAATAGAAAAAACTTGCAGAGACTGCTTAGGACACACCGACCCAAGCTCATCCAAGCACAGAAGAACAGGTATGAGATTCATTTTCTTTACAAAGCAGTTTTGCACAAATAAACATTTTATATTTTATATAAATTTGTCTGAGGAATCTGCAGCTCTGAATACTCCTCATGCTACTACCAGAAGCCTACTTACACCCAAACAGAGGCCTCCCCACACAGGTTACCCAATGTTGCAGCAGTCAGCTCTACCTTGACACCAGCCTCCAACCCATAGCAGATCTGTCATCCACTGTAAAGGTCTTAACACACATGATGCAAATCTCCAGCATCTTCTAATTGACCACAACTGAGCCAAGCATGATGGCTTCTTTTCATGTAGAAAACTGAGCAAAGAAAACTAAGCTGTTTGGCTTTATTTTTTCCAAGTAGTTTTTTTAAGGACTGAAGGAGCATTTCTCTTTGTAATAAACGGATCACACGGTCTTACAAAAGCCAAGCAAAGAGAAGAGAGACGAAAAAGCTTTCAATGTGCATAAGTGCTGGGAAACAAAGTTCTTTCTAAATTCCTTAGACCACTCTGTGTTCCTCTGATGATAATATTGCATCGGTATTAGATGGAGAGCTTTAAGCCAAAGTACAGCTCCAGCTTAAAAATTTTTCCAAACATCATATATATTTAGAGTCTGGCTTTGTAATCCAGTCTCACTTCAGAGATGAATATTTCATGAATTACAGACCTGGATTAAGTGTTAAATTCAGTTTAAGGCCATCTAGCAAGGTATTTGCCTGGTATCACCTGCAGATACTCCAAGGAAGCTGAGAAATTTCAGTGAGCTGTTCTGAGAGACAATTTATTTCACAGAATATTTGAAATACTTCCAAAAACAGCAATCCTTTGTGTAGAGAATAAAGTTCAGAATTCAGGTCTAAGGAAGGAGAAGCAACAGGAAAATGGCCTTGTGGTAACCAGCTTCCCAAATGTGGGATATTCTGTCCTGGGAAATGGTGTAAATTCCAAGCTGATCACATCTTTTAATGATCAGGATATTCATTACTGTGTTCATCTAATAAGGTGTATTAAATCTCCCTGTGAAGTGTACCTGGGGCAGATAAAACACCATTGCTTCTCCTACCAATATTTACTGTTGCTAGGGTAGCACAGAAAAAAAATGGTCTTCAGTGGGAGATAGTCAAGAAGGAATTTGGCCCACTAAGTACATGCCATGTACACACTCACAACTTGTTTGTAAAGATACAGGACACTCACAAGGCTCACGCTGCATGGTCATTGTCATTGCAGCTGCCTTACAGAAAGCAGAAGAGCAGTGGAAGTCATTTTCAGTAGTCCCCATCTGCCTTCCAAGAACTACCCTCTGTGAGACCATGCAACTTACTCCTATATTATAAGGACTCAGCACCACCTTCAGATCCAAGGACAACTTCAGAATGATGGGGAAGAGCCCATTTGCATACTCAGAATTTAGGCAGCAATTAAAAGATCTTTTCAGACCCTGCTTGCATACTCAGAATCTATAACATCAGCACATCTGAAGCTTGCTATGCAGTACTAACATAAATGAAATTTATGTAGAAGTTGTGTGAACATTAAATTTGTCATTGTAGCTATACAGTATAGCTCAGCCATCTTAAGTGACATGGAATGGTCAAGCGACCACTCTAACATAGCTTCAAGCAACATTAAGAGAGGCTGCCTTGCAATGCACAGTGCTCACCAGTTGGACACTGATGAGCCCACACTCAGCCCTGTAAAAATCCATGACCACTACATACTTCAGTACTTATGAAGGTCCAGGTCCTTACTTAGCTAGACACAGATCAGCATTTGTAGATGCCAAAGCCCTTGCTTTGAAGTAACCACAGCCATTATAGTCAATAATGCCACTGAAATAAAGATGCTGTTCAAAGTCTGAAAATCATTAATTTCACCTCTATAAATGCTCACCTTACTAAGGCCATACCACATCCCAAAGTAGTATTGAATATTATGGTAGTTAAAATTCAGAAATATGCTGTTTACTACACTTTCTAGGAAGCACTGTCACCTTCTTTTTAGACATAGAATTTAGAAATGCAGCTATGAAGATTCAACAAAATTTCAAGGCAAAAATCACTCCATACAACAGCACATTGAGAAGCCATCCTTCACCAGTATCCCCAGCTCTTATACCACTTGGCTCTGCACCAGAGCAAGGCCTTTTAAATTCACCTGGATAATACACTGAGAAATAATTTTTAACATTCAAAGCACACTTTGTTTTTCTAGTAAATCGTGGACTGATTCTCTTTTTTTCTTTTACATATCTTTAAGACCCTGTTTAACACAGCTGTGCAAGGCTGGGCACAATCCATCTATCAAGAGCAACATGCTGACATTGAACTGCAGCCCTTAAGAATTAAATGTGTGCGTCATGACAGCTTCCACTGGAGAATGAGAATGAGCTGGAATTAGAGGAGCCTCTATCCTCTGCAACTGGAGCATAACAGGGGCTATGTAACACTGAAGTACAATTGCATTTTATAATCTCTTTTCACAGATGTAAATACCAGACTGGCATGAAAATTGGCTAGTAGCTTAATATACCAACAAGGCTGAGGTGATGAATATGTTCTATAACATTAATGCTTAACCCATTACCTTATAGGATAATGCAGCTTCACAAAAAAGCAGCAGTTATAACAGTACATAAGATACTTTCTGTACACAAAAAGTTTTGAGACACAGCCCCTGTAGCTTTTTCTTTCCAAATGTATTTTTTCTTTATGAATTCAGTAAAGACTATCATTTGCCCAGTTTAAGCAAAACTTCAGCCAGAGGTCAGCTTTGATCTCATCACCACATAACGAGGACAGATAAAGGTCAAATAGATTACACTACACTTCAGCAACAGGAGGTATTAACTTCACTGCTCCTTACAGCACCATCTGGGTTTGGCAAAGTTAGTTCTCATCCATGTGAAGAGCTCATTCAAGGAAATTTTGTTTTCCAACTGCTATTCTTTCCTGTTTCTTCTGGATATGTATTACCTGATCCCTTGACCTATTCCTTCTGTCCTCATTATTCATACTTTAAGCATCTTAAAACAAAAAAAAATGCAGACAACAACTAGAATTAGTACAAGGCATTTAAAGTTCATTTTTTAATATATAAAATAACATGCTGTAATGTAGTTCTCATCAAGGCTGAAATGAGAGGATCACCACATTCTAATCAGAGTTAAAGGCCGAGCAAACACAGATGCTGAACTTCAGATTTATTTTCTGATAGATAGCAAACACCTGGCAGACACCAGCCTCCCTCCCACAGAGGGGAGCCAGCCACATACTACCACCTAATACCCTAAAGACAGAATTGCCCAGCAGCACCTGCAAATCAAACACTATAGAAGCACAAAGCATGACTGCTTCATCAGACAGAGCACAAGCTCTAATGCAAAAAGGTCACAACTAACGCAGCCACTCACTTCTCAGCCTCCTTCACCAAGAGGCCAGCAGATCAACACCTCCATATTTAGATGCACACTACATTTTAGAATTGACAAAAAACAAAAGGTTTCAACCACACATGATTATCTCACTCAGATGCCCCTGGCAATACCTTTTTCTTGATTGTAGCCTCCATACAGCTAAGCAGTCCTTGGAAGGCAGCAATCCCCCAGCATCTCCTACAGTATCTCAAACTTTCATCAAAGGCTTCAGGCCAGCTTGCTGGTTTATATACCGGCTGTAGGGTGGAGCTGGAGGGCAGGGAGTTCCCTTAAAGGGCCTATTGCACAGCAGAAAACCTTCTTTGTATTAGTAGGGTCATGGGCACTTGCAACCAGGCTTTTCTAAAACTGTTTTGTTACTTGTGGAAAAATGCTATTATGTTTTCTAAAAGAATATTTTAAGAAAATTATATGGAAATATAGTGTATTTTCCATCCACACAATTTTTTTTAATGGAAGGGGATTGTGTTTTAAAAATATCATTCTTGGTCATAGTAAGATTTCATTTCTCGATGACTTGACCAATAGTTACTAATTGTTGGGTGTGGTGATTTGTCTTTTTTTTTTCTTCACTTTCTTATCTCTAATTTTTTGTTTCAAAATGTACAACACACTCATTTCTGAATGGTATGTCATATCATGTCAAATAAATGTTCTATGGTGTTCTGATACTAACCCTATTGTAAGCATGATATAATAGAATTTTTCATCAGTTTTATTGTAAAAATCTTTAAGGACAGCTGTTAATTAGCAGAGATCTAAGCCAACTTATTTTTTTAGATCAAAGTGTCCCCTATTTGAGTTTGTAATGAAATAGCCTAACACTTTGAAGAAGAAAAGAAGTATATTAATTAGAGGGGGGGAAAAAAAAAAAAGTTGTCAGCATCTGTGGATTAGCCTGCACGCTTTTCTATTAGTGCAATTCTATGGACTTTTAATTTAACTGGAAATGCTGACATATCTAAATTTCCAGGGAAATACATTTCAAAGTTTCAAGTTGCTCTCCTAACTTATTGTAACTTACTCCACTTGTGGTTGCTCTATCCTTATTGGTTCCAGACGTCAAAGGACTTCATCTGCAAACACAAGTGACAGCCATGTTTCCTGCACAGTTGTTTCTGCCAAGTACCCAACAGGTTTATTGAACAGTCTTCATGTCACTGCATAAAGACCCAAAATATGATTGCATCAGGGACATTCTCTGCCATGTTACATCTCATTGCATCAGTTAAAATAAATGGAGAGATGACAGGAATAAGGCAAATCTAAAGTTACGTTCCTCTGAATGGATCACATATCCAGGGCACTTGGCAAGGCATAAAGATCATGTTTGTGGTTCGTGGAAATCTGCAGGAGTCCCACTGCTGAGAACCTGATGCAATGCATTTTATGTTGTTGGAGACGTACGTTTGATTTCTCCTGCTGTGGGCTTGATGGCTTGGTATGGCTTTGCATTTTCTCTCTTTCGTTTGCTGTCACAAGGAATATCTACAATAGCTTAGAAAGTGTACCTTGTTATGCTGTAGGTGTGTGTGAGAACACCAAACCCAATGGGAAATCACAAATCTTAGCAGGGTAGAACAAAAAAAGTCATCTACAGATATTTAAATGCATTCACCTCTATATGTCAATCCACACATAGAGGTGCCAGATCTGAAACCGATTCTGACAGTACTGTGAGTTTTCCCCTTCAGATGCAAGAGTTTTGCAAGATGAGATGATATAAAGCAGCTCAGGATTTTAGGTGAATGGACAGAATTGTGTTAGATATTTGACCCAGAAATAGTTCCATAGTATTTGAGATGGCTGCATTGTACAGGGCAGGGAAGTTATGATGCGAAAGTGTGCTTGCCTCCTGTGTAGTCATAGGAGGGTTTTTAGCACTTGAGCTATGTTTGATCTCACTTCTACTGATGTTAACTGCTTTTATAGGTCATTTCATTATTGCCTTATTGTAGAAGATTGGACTCATTAATATGCAGCAGCTAAAATCCTTTGCATTTTAAAATGCTAATTTTTTGGTGTCCATATGGCAATAAAATCAGGCTTTAAGCCATCCATCCATATCTTTATATGTCTGTCTATATAAAAAACAATTTTGTGGTCTAGTGAGTAGGGCAGCGGACAGGGAGTTGAAACTGGGTCTGTTCCTGTATCTGCCATTGACTTTGGGAACAGGAACATGAACACATTATCACGGGGTACACTTAGCTGTGAACTTCCCATATGCCATCTATTCTTGAGTAATGGCCCCCAAAATAAACTTCTACTGTACAGAAGAGCAAGGTAATTCAACCCTTTAATGAAAAGTAGGGGCTGATGCTCAGTGCACATTAAGAGGTATGACAGCTGCCCATTGGCTGGATTATAGCCCTGGGCTGGTTGTTTCACTGGAGTTTCACAACCCCAGGTGGTGTTTTTTTATGTGTCTGCTGCATTTCTCTGCTTTTTGGAAAAGCTGTGTTGGATCTCTGCATCTTTTATCTTTCTGTCTCTTGTATTTATACTGCTAACCCTTTTGCCAGGCTAAAATCTTTTGCTGCATGTAAACTTAAGGGATGAAGGAAAGGAAACAGATTAGGGAGGATGCAGGCTCTTCCAGGGATCTTGAGTACAGCCATATATAAATAATAAAACCAATGAATGACATCTCTGACATTTAGAAGAAGGATATTGCCTTGTAATGGAGTAAAGAAATTTACAGCATCTTCAGGTACCATAGAGTGCTACTATTGGACCCATATAGACAAATGCAGATGCAGAATCTTTACTGCTTTTCCTCAGTTCTTATTCCTGAGTTTCTACTCCTCTATGTTCACTTTCTTCTGATATTTTCCCAGTTGGATTTTAATTTGTTTTCAGACAGATAAATGAGAATGTGCTTTCTTTAGCTGAATACTTTGGATGACACTGGGACCACTCTACCTGGTGAGATTGAACAGTATGTTCTGACTGAGATGCTGAAGATGGTTCCTGTTGGGATAGCTTAATTGCATTTCTGCTAATTATCTTTCTATCTAAGTCTTATTCATTTTGCTTTAGCAAAGTTGCTCTAAGTCAAAACCTGCTAAATTAATATTTTTAAATTCTGCCTTTCATCTCTGTTCCTACTACTTATTCAGCCTTAGGTTGGAAGAGATAGAAAGATCTAAGTCTGTAGACAGTCACGAGAAAGAGTTGGTGAATCATGGGCCACGTGTATGGATTTGTGCTCAAAGAACATTACCAAAGCTGGCCTCTGCTCCCAAGGAGAAATAGAGCCATATGTTCCGCTCCTTGCGGAAATGTTTCTTAGAAAATGGTAAACTTGTAATATTCCACCTCGAATCAGCAACCTCTAAATTACTTTTCCTGCTGTAGGAAACATTGTGCCATGGGCAGAGAACATGGTCCGTGTAGCCTGCAAAAGGATATTTTTGCATCACTGATATCTCTGAAAGTAATTTGAGGCTAGTCAGTGATTAAAGATCAGTCAACATGTACTAGCTAAATGAGTAGCTGTTTTTTTCTCATCTGAAGTACTCTTCTAAACTGAAGCCCTGTTCAACAGAAAAGGCTTCTATTCCTGGGAAAACAAATTAATAGGAATTTTCATCTTCTCATTATTTAAGTCTTTTTTTGCCCAAAACAAAAACACTAGCTGCAATTGCTGCAGCCAAGAAATTACATGAATAATTCATTCTAATTTCACACAATTTAAGCTACTTTACTAGCTTCTAATTAACATGTGTAGATTATTTAAGGACAAGAAAATTGCTTTTAAATGCAGGTGAGAGTAAGCTGACTATCCCCATGTATTATGTGATTTGATGCCTTCTTGGAACCCAGCTGTGCTGATGAATTTCCCAGGGTCATAGCAGCTGAAGACAAAAGCTTACTTTTTCAAGAGTGGGCTAATGACATCACTGCAGATACCACAAAATGTCTAGGATTCCATGCAGATTAGAATTTTTTAAGTACAGTATTTAAGTGCTATTTCCCCAGCCTGCTATGGCAGCAGAGACTTTAACAGTTACACAGGCAAACACTTTGTCATTCCCATGTTGCTTTGGAGTTGAAAATTGATTTTATATTCTCCTCCTTTGTCACCAGGAGGGAAACATCAGGAAGGGAACACCAGGAGAATAAATAAAAGCTAACTTTGAAAAACACAGGGGCTGTAAATAGCCATTGTATCTGGCCTGTACAATTCATCCATCTCATTTTGCTGTGCTCAATATTTTCTCTTTGAGTGACCAGAAGAGTCTAAGAGTCAACAGTCAGTTCATTAGAACAAAATGCTGCCTTCCCAGGCAACCTATGGCATCTACAGTGTCTGTCACGATGATGTGGTGAGGACAGACCACTGTCAGAAGGTCTTCCAGAAGGTCTTAAATCCCTTTTTTTTTACAGATCTTTTAGACAGTCTGAGGCTCCTTTTGTCTGGGATGCTCCCTTAAACCATTAATCAGAAATTACTTGAAATGAAATGGTGTCTACTTAAACCTGCTTTTCTCTTCCCATATTTGAGTCTGGCTGGGAAATACATCCAGGTATCCAGCTCCTGTTTACCCTAAAAGCAGCTGTCTGGACTTGGAGACGAAACCAACATTCCTGCTGTGCTGAGCCAGAAACCCACGGTTCCCTGAGAACAGGCAGCTGCTTAAGGCAGTGATCACAGAATCACAGAATGGTAGGGGTTGGAAGGGAGCTCTGGAGATCATCTAGTCCAAGCCCCCTGCCAAAGCAGGGCCACCTAGATCGGGTTGCGCAGGAACACATCCAGGCGAGTTTTGAAAGTCTCCAGAGAAAGAGATGAGAAGCAGAACTCATCACTGCATCCTACTAACAGGACAGTTACGATTCCACTTCAGTTTACAAATGCAACACAAGCACTTAAATGTCCTAGTGAGAATTATCAGTACTCTCAGATAATGCCATACTTAGGATTACAGGCAGACACTTCTAAATGTTTTGCCAACAAAATGCCTTCTGACACTTGGATTTTATACTCCTCTATATAACATTCACCAAGGTGTGTGCACCACTGTCTTCCACTGGTTATTCTTGTCCTGTATATGTGATTATTGTGCTTACATACTGTCTGGACCACGGGCACAACAAGAGCCATAATGCTGAATTATTTGTAATGCCTTTCTGTTTGAAAATCTGTGCATTTTGGTCACACACAGAATGGAATGTGTCCATCCTCTTGTGGAGGTTTGTAACAGGAACCTGCATGCAAACCTTTTGTCAAGAATCCTTTTGTAGACTACAGAAAAAACTAGACCACCCAGAGCAGTGTCTGTCTCATCCTATGGCAGTTGTTGAAGACAGATAAATCACAGTCTAGAAGTGCTTATTTCTTTCCCCTGGAGAACAGGATCTTGAATGGGTAGCACAGAAATGGACATCTTCACTAGAGGTGACAAGACTCACATACAGGGTCCGTATGGTTGACACCTCTCTGCTGTGAGCAAGTCTGTGTATACACAGGGTCATTCTAGTGCTTAAAGATCCTGGGACTTCCACGAAAGAAACAATAAAATGAAAGTCTGAAGCAATATGGTCACTTTATCATATAAACTGGAAACAGGTTAGTACAGAGAACTGGGCTCAGTATTGGCCAGAGTGAGTAGTGAACTCACCCTAAGCTTAGTAAATGGGATAATTATACCTAAATCTCATTTAATTATTAAAAAGATACAATAAATGAATCACCTCTTATCTTCAAATAAAGTTAACCTGAAGGGCAGGGTTTGATCATTGCTAAAGGAAACAGTGGTTATCAGATGAATGGCAAATGCATTTTCAAGATGATAAGTTAAAAAAATAAGAAAAGGGAAAAAGAAAAAGGACGCTATTTGTACAGAACAATCTGAGTATTTCCATACCAGTAAATAAGAGGTAGTATAATAAAATTCTCATTAAGCTGATGAGCCCTATTTGGATTTGTTTTCTTTTTAAGGAAATGTTTTAACTCTGTAAATATCAGAGGCAAAATGGGTTCACACAACATTTTAATTGCCTGTTAATGCTTTGCCAAATCCAAATGCTTCTAAAAAATTCCTACTCATCACATGCCCTTTATCTGGCTGATCCTTGTAGATAGATCAGAGAAGCATGCTCGTGTGTGTTTTTGCAAGCAGTACTCTGATAAAACCCATGATTTTATTTCAGTTTTGGATCCTAGAAGGGATACTGTGCCGAATTCATTTCAGTCTATGGAGCCAAATGGCTGAGAGGCAGAGGGGACTTTTGCAACCACCTATTCCTTTGTATCTTCAGCAGGAAGATGTTCGATTGTCAGATGGCACTGATGTTGATGACAATAATTCAATACTTCAGGACCTAGAAGTCTCAGCTGGAATTGCACAGTACTTGCTGTGCAAAGACATGCTGAGAAACAGACCTTCATCTGAAGATTTGCAATCCTGGGCCCCAGTCCTGCAGAAGCTCTGTGCCTTGCTTATTATTATGAATCTGCCTAAAATTAAACATGGATAAATATTTGCTGGATAGTAACGAAAATGGACACAACAGGCAAAAGAATGAGAGAGGGGAAGAATTATCCTCATTTCACAGCTGCCCTCATCTGCCGGCTCTGAGTTTATCTGTGCATAAAGCCAGCATAAATCACTCCTGATCTGGATCAGATGTGTCCTGCTGGGCAAGCAGCAGAGCACAGATAGGAGATTAATGATCGCTGAAGCAGAGACCTGGGCCCCTCTGCCAGGAGAAGATGAAGCAGCCTCTGGGGGACTCTGTCTCTCTCTCTCTGACAACAGTGGGAGCCTATGTTGAAAGCTGGGACAAGGCACCTAATTTTAGATAGCTGGAGTTAGGTCTGATGAATTTCCCTCCTGAGAAGTTGTGACACGACCAAAATCAAACATGAAGTATTTTGCATAAATTAGGTCCTGTACTTGGGAAAATACAGGAATAAGACCTAAATTGATAGGCAGTATTTGGGGATTTTGGTAGAGGATGTAGGTTTGTGGCGTGTTTTTAATTAAAATATTAGTTTTATCAGAAATACACACGCAGAACAAGAAAACAGAGGGGAAGAGTATGTTTTACAGGACACGTAGTACCAATACCGTAAGTTTCCCAGCTAAAATGACAAAGTCTGTACAGTGGGAGAACACGGATATCATGAGGCAGAATGAAGTGGCCATTAACTCAGGTTGTGTGTCACTATCGCTTCCTTTAGTTCTGTGCTGATGAACAGCCTTTGTTTAAACAAGAAAGCACCTTACACCGTAGTCTTCTACTTTAGCCTTCTAGGAAATGGATACATAAGAGATCAGTTAGTTTTGATAGACTGCCCAAGTTTCAAGGGCCCTTCAGAAATAAGTGAAGTTTTGCTCAGTTTTCCTGTGCTCTTTGGCTGAGCCTGAAGCCAGTAGAAGACCTCAGCCATGTTGTTCCTTTGCACCTGTATTTAGGAAAAAAGAGATGGAGAAGAAAACTGACCCACAGTGCTCCTGGTGTCACCACAACACTGCTGCTGGGGACACTGGTAATTTGTGCCTCCTTCCCTTCACAGTCTGGCCAGAGGGAAAACTATGTTGTATTTCTATTGAATCCTGCAGTTCTCAAATGAAACAACATTTAGATCTAGTGGACACTAGAAAGGTCCTAATTTACTATAAATTGGATCTGCACTACACTGGCATGAATCCAGGCACTTTAGCAGATGAATGATGAGGCACGTTACTTGCCTTTAGCTCTCCCAAGCCAGTTGTTTCCCACAATGCTGCCATCTTGCAGTTACGGGTAATGTGATGTTTTACACTCAGCACTGCTATTACCTCCTTGCCGTACCTTTACAGTCTGAGCATTCAGATAGAGATGAAACCCATTATACTTCACAGCAGTTTGAACACAGGTCCTTGAGTTGATTTATCTCCTTCATCCCTGTGCAGTTGGGTTCTCTCCACTACTTCACTCACATCTCCCTGATTTTTTGACTATGGGATGTGACTAGTGTCTGAATTGTAATTTTCTATGCTTTCAGACACGGTTGAAGTACAATAAAATCCTCATGCTCTTTGGCTGTGTTTGGATCAAGGTGAGTGGAGCTAAAAAAAGTGATTTTAGAAAATAAGCATTTTTTTTTCTTTAAATTTGCAGTGCTGAGCATGTTTGTGTTCTTGCTGAGGTTTTGCAAGTAGTTTTAATTGGACACAGTGCTTTATGGCTTTTACACCCTTTCTTCTCCAGCACTGTCTCCAAATAGAGATATTGAGGCCAAATTCACCCCTGAAGTTATCTGCAGATTGGATAATGCCAAAAGACAGCTGTTCACAATAGCATAAGATTGTTTCCTCACTGTGTTCAATGGAGGTTGCGCTGTTTGCTTTGTGGTGTTGAACCTTATGCCTTTCCCTCCCTGTTTTGCAGAGTGAAAAGTTCCACCTGATAATTCACCCCTTTCACAGTAGGGTAACACCAAGAGCAAATAGCCACACCCATTCTTCTCAGGGGTCTGAGCACTTGTTCAGGTTTTTAGGACCCTCAGGCCATTTTTGCATTTGGCCGGAGAAAAAAAACTTGTAAGCAAGGTAAAACTGGGTACCCTCACCCACTATCTCCTTCTCCACCATCTCCTTGGTTATCACCATGAGGAGCACATAGGTGCTTACAGAGAAAGAGCTACCTCATCCTGATGTACCAGGATTGTGCTTTGCACCTTGGTGCCCCAGAGCCTTGCCTTGCATTTGCAGTGTGACAATTATCCATAGGTTTGGCAGCCACTCACCAAGGTGTCCAGGTCCACTTTGGGCTGTGTATTGTGTTTTTTTGGTGCCCCCGTGACTGCTGTGCCTCACATTAGTGGAGCTGTGATGTGTGGCTGCAAGAGACTTCGGGTTGTGTCTTCTAAAGGTCAGACTGGATCTGCTTGAGACATCCTTTGGAAAATGTAATGTCAACAGCTGCAGAGAGGGGAATGAAACAGGAAAAAAAGCCCTCTCGAGTTTACACTTAAACACGGTGCAGTGAAGCCCGGTGTTATTATTAGCCAGCAGTGTTTCGGGCCATTATCTGGCTTGACAGCTCCAGGCCTCCAGGCAGCCCTTCTAAATGCTGCTGATGATTTGTTGCAAATGTTAAACAGACACATTGCAATTATTTGTCAGCAATATAACTCTCCCCTTTTGCCCTCTGGTCTTCCAACACATATGGTGATGTGTGGGTTTCATGAAAAATGAACCACTCCTTCACCAGGAAGCAGAGAGCTCCCAATGCCCATCTTCACGACTGAGTCGCTAGATGACAAACATTTGTTAGAGAGAAGCAATTGCCCATCACAGAACCCTCTCAACCTGGTGGCAGATGTGATTGCAATCTTCTTTTAAAATGGATGCAAGGTGCTTTCTCGATCAAGACTATTTGTGCTTTCATCACTGGGGTTGGATGGCAGCGAGCTACCAGGCAGAGGGAAGTTTATGGGACTGGTCTTACTGAAGTCAGTGAATAACAGCTGAAGCTGATTAATTACTTGGTTGCTTAAAGATAAGCAGGTGCTTAAATGCTTCATTGAGTTGATTGAGATTCTTGTACATCTTTTAAAACTTTAATTTTGGTGAAAGAAAGAATAACAAAGGGAACACATTTATTACTCAGATTTATATGCTGTTTGAGTAACACCCCAAAGCCTTTTTTGTTTCCTCAGATTATTGTTTGTATGAATAAGATATATGCAAAACCTGAGCAGGCTTTTTATATATAATAATGTGCTAGTCATAAGTAAATACTGTTATCCATAACAAAGAATTTACCAAGCTCGATTTTCAGCTAGGTGCAAGGAGAGCCATTCAGAGCTGCTAATATAAACTGAGGAGTTTTAATGGCTGGGAAAACACAGAAAGCAGGACAATGGTACTGGAATAGGATACTGGAAAGAACAAAAATAAAAAGGAGAAAATTATACTAAAAGCAGTCTGAGTTTGGATTTATAAACTTTCACTAAACTAGGGCTAGGATGCTATTAAACTAAAGCCACCCTAAAAGCAAACAAAACAAAAAACCCCAAACCCTTTTGGATAGCTCTTGAGAACACAGGGAAAGGATTTTTACGCATCTCAGGCTCAGTTTCCAAGATATGCAAAACTTCCAAAACTGAGCCATGGATCTGTCTCTGCCTTCCTGCTGTTGAGAAGATGGGTGGATATTTCTGGAGATGAGCGTAGGGGCCAGCGTGTGCCCTGTGGCTATGTGTTGTGCAAGAAGCAGCAGCAGCATCCACCTTCCCAGAGCAGCTATGTAGAGCAACAGCCCGTTGATCCCATCAGTAAGGCATGGGCTACTTTGAATTGCTAAACTAAATCAGTCATGAAATGAGGAGCAGAGTCTTTCTGCCTCACTGAAAGATCAATACAGTCAGGGATGCTGGAAGGATCCTATACTTTTTCCATGTTGCTAAAGTTTCCTTCAAATAACTTAAATTAGGGTTTCTGCTGAGCCCTCAGGGAGGACATGACTGCGCCGCTTTCATGTATTTGGTGAATCTCCTACTGATTTTACTGGCAGCTGAGTTACATCCATGATGAATATTTTTGCAGATCCCACCCAGAAAGCCTACAGTTTTCAATTATTAGCAGTATCTTACCCTGATGGCAATTTCTGAGTAAGAAACATTGTTTTTACTAACAGAAGAAAGCAGACCAACAAACTCCGCCATGGCTTTCAATGCTTCTGCAGACAGTGACCGGTGTCTGAGTAACGACTTATCATTATTAATCCAGAAACATATCTAAAAACAAATGAAAAGCCAATGAGTGGTTCTTTAGTAACATTTCCCAGTATTGATTTTGTGAATTAAATTAGTCTTACTGGTTTATAAATTTCATCTGTATACAACGGGCACCAGAGTTACCTTTTCTTCCTGTTTAAGCTATGCCAAATACTGAAATTTTGTTAAAACCTTTATTTCCCATTTACACACACACAATTTTTTATTTTACTCATTAGCCTCTCCTCATAAAAAATGTCCATGTAAGCCTCTCATGGAGGGCAAAATTAAGATTTATGTCAGGACTTTGAAATTTATGAGTGTCAACACTGTGTTTCATTTCATTTCTTCTGCCCCTGGTCCATCAGAGGTCACCTCAAGAAACAGTGCATGAAATCAGGCCAGTAGTAGTTTTTAGATGAATTAGAAAGAGATCTGGGTCAGGTATTATCTGGTGCTGAGCCATCTCTGAATAAAGTCAAATTATCCACTTCAGAGCCACTCATTATCTGATCACATTTTTGAGTGGATGATGATGGTTTTTCACTTGGAACACAATAACTTCCACTTAGACCCTGGCATTGCTGACGTATATAACGTGTGGTCATGCACCCACAACACAGTACTTATTTGAATAAAATTAGCCTCAGAGAATCTATCACTAAAATTAAGCAGATATCTTTTCTGTTCCTCTGCCATGGCACAATTTGGCTATTTCATGCTCAGTAAATAACATCTAAATTCAGATGAAAGAGGAGACAATAGGCCAAACTCTGATCTATTCCTTCTATTGCCAAATACCACATTTAGGAATAGTTCCTCTGAGATGAGCAGGGAAAAAACTGCTGGCCAACAGATTTTGGAAGTTTCTGTCTCCTTTTCTAACACTCATATTCATTAAAAATACATTAAGTACTGGGAAGCATTCACATACGGGAGTACAGCAGGTCACAGGAGTATGTTAGTACATTATTTCTTGTCTGTGTTTTAGTTGCTTTGCCTACACAGAAGTGAGTTCACTGGTAGTGGGAAGCTTATGGATCAGTTTGTGTGTGCTGTGCATACACCTAAACATACTTAAATACACACACATGCTGAAATAAAAGGTGGGCTTTGATAGCTTTAAGTCGATTAAATTTAGGTATGTGGGTAGATCTGTTGAAATCATGACCTAATGACCAGAGCTAGGGCTGTATATGGACCCCATTTCTAGACTTGTCTGTCACAAGAACACATGGAGGAGCTAGGTCTTGCATGCATGACACATGCCTACCAAAGTCAATGGCTCTGATGTTCAAACCTGGGAGGTGGACATGCTGCCTTGACTGACTTCAGAGGAACAAAGCTGCTTTGAAACTCTGCCAGCAGGAGCTCATAAGGCAGGACGGACCCTTCATCAAAGATGTGTATTCCCAAAAGAAACCTGAGACTGGAGCAAGGCATTTAAAAGGAGGATGTCAGAATGGACTTTAAAGATTGAAATATGTAAGGACAGACTTTCGTGCCACCTGGGAGTATCTCATTATTCCCGAAATGCCAACTCTTTAATTCTTATAAACAGCAACATATCATCCCTCCATCATTAATTTAAGAAAATGACTAGAAAGAACAGATTTTGTTCCAAGCATTGGAGTGACATGTTGCTCTTTTCTTCTTGCTTTCCATGCCTTTTTCAGGCTGCCCTTCTCCCTGCTGACTTTTGGGCGTATTCTGAAAGGTTAGACCTTGAAAAATGATTGAACCATATTTACTTTTAAGCTTCCCCCTAAATAAAAAGGGCACCTTGAAATATGAAGGGATATTTTATATAAATGCAAGGTAAAGGAGACTTTAGTTTCATGGATTAGCCATGCCCGCCTTTTTAACTCAAGGACAGAAGATGAACTCTAACTGTACTAGTTCCCTGATAGCAGCGTTTTTATGAATATAATTAGATTTTTCATTTTTTTTTCTATCTATCCTGCTTTTTTTTGTACTTAAAAAGATTTCTTTGTTTAGAATTGTAATGATTTCTGTTAGAAATGATATTCATTTCAGCTCCTGTCTTTTATAGTATTGATGGATGCCATTAAAGGACATCACTGCTTTGTGCAGAGCTAGCTGCATTTTAATAGTACATAAAAGGATTTCTGCATAATGGTAGACTCTGGACTTGCCAGCCTTGAACAGGGGTGATAGAGGGGTATTCTTTTAATCACCCCAAGGATATGCAGAGAGTTACCCTTTGCAGTTCTTCATCTGTCCACATTCACTGCTTGGCTGTGGTTTCCATCAGCCTCTTGCTCTGTCTATCACTGTCTCTAGCAGTCTCTATCAATTCAGACAGACAAAACTCCCACTCTTACAACATGAGTTGCCACCATTGTACTGTTCTTGCTGCAGAGTTGGTTGAATTGATGGTGTATTCATACTTCATGTAGTCACCAAACTACTGGCCTCTTCTGTAAAAGGCACCTAAGCACAGGGAACATGAGCACCCCCTAAGCACAGGTGCACCAGAGACCTGTGTGCACAGAAGACATCGATACCCAGCCTGATCACTGCAGTAGCATCTTTGACAGTCCCAGCTCTTTGTTAAAGCAGCATGAGCCAAGCCCTGAGTAAATGTTAGAGTCAACTGAAACATGATGGCTCTGCATGGTATAAAATAGTTGCAAACCACTTTGCATATTCGCATTACTTCCGTGAAGGTTGCAAACTGGAAGCTATGTCCCAGTGAAGAAAACAGAAAAAAATTACCACTTTCAAGACAGGAAAAAAAAGTAGGCATGCAATGTGGCAAACCTCAGACAGATTTTGAGGATCAGCTTGCTGAAGGCATAAAAGTAATAATACAAACTGCCCCAAGCACATCAGGAGCCAGAAGCCTTCCTGGGAGCCTGGAGGGCAGGTAAGTACAGTGGAGCCCACAGGGAAGATTAATTATGTACACCAATGTTTGCAGCTCTGGAGTTCAAGCAGGGTACCTCACCAGAGCCTTTCTCTATGAGGTACAAGACAGAAGAAATGCCTCAAACCAAAATGCTAGCAGGTCTAGGGATGAATATGTAAGATGAGTAATAATAAATTGCCAGGAGCAGATGGACTATGCTCATGAGTTCTAAAGGAACTCAGATACGAAATTGCTCAGTTGTTCATAGAGGAATGTAAATCTGTGGTTTACATCATCCTCAGCACAGAGGAAGCAAACGTTGTGACTGGTCTGCTGATTTTTTTAAAAGGCTCCGGGGAAGGGGAGCCTGGAAAGCTGCAGGCTGGCAGGACAAAAAATATATACTAAAGAATAGAATTAAAAGTCAGAGTGATAAAGAACAAGACTTTGCAGAGAGAAGCCATGCCTTGCAAATATCTTTGCATTTTTGAGGAAACGATGAGTATGTAGGCAAGGGTGATCTGATTACTACAATATACTAGGATTCTCAAGAGCTTTCAACAAGTTTTCTCCCAAAAGGTTCTTAAGGAAATTAGGTTGTCTTGGGCTAAGAGAGTAGGTCTTTTTGTGATTTATTAAGAGGATAAAAGCTAGGAAGTGTTCTCACACTGCAACATGTCATTGCATAAGGACCTGTTCTTGGGGATCGGTTGTTCAGGGTGTTCACAAACAATACTCAAAGAGCTGAAATACCATTTTCTGAAGGTAGGAGTTTGTTCAGGGCAGAGAAAGAGAAAATGAGTGTAAGGACCTGCAGGAGCTTCTCATGGTACTGAGGGACTGGAAGATTAAATTCACATATTAAGATATGCAGAATAATGACCATTGTGAAAAACAGCATGATTATAACCTACACAGTGATGAAGTGTAGATTAGCTATTAGCATTCAGGAAAGAGATTTTGGACTTGCTTTGAACAGCACTAAAAAAACATTAGCTCAAGGCTTAGTGGGAATGAGTCAGAAGGTGCAGAGAATTTCAGAAATTATTATGGAAGGAATAGAGAACATACCAGGAAATGTAATTAACTACTGCTCAAACCACTTGAAATCTATGTATAGCTTTAGCTTCCCTGAGATGTAGAAGAACATTAAAAAGCACAGAGAAAGTCAATGATGATGTCCAAAACTGCCAAACAGCTTCCTCATCAAGAAGCCAAAGAAGGAATGATTCTTCATTCCTTCTCATTATATGAGAAGCTGTAGTCCTCAAAGAAAACAGGCCAAAAAAAATTGTGACAAATATCAAAGGAGAATTTTTCACTGCACCAGACATCTCGCTGTTGTAGGATTTCGCAGACGACATACTCATTCATGCTAGAATTAGTAGACAAATTAATGCAGAGGAAGTATACCACAGCCATTCTGTGATAACGGGCTGATCCATGGATGGGTACAACCTTGGTAAGGTGGGAATATGGACTAGGGAAAGTAGCTAAATGAAGACTAATCCTAAACTTTTTCTTTAAACATCTGGAAGGAACGAATGTCAGCGAGAGGACTCAGGGCAGTGGGAACCTTAGCACTGTCCTGACTGCAGCTAATCTTCTGCTCCTATGTATACAGAAAATTTATTCACTTAGAGGAAAGAAGCAAAGCCTCACATTACAGGAACTAATCTTCGAGGTGGAATCCAACAGGCAGCAAACAGATGGATTTTCTGTCGCTTCCTCTGAGTTCTGCCTTTTCTGATTGTGTCCTTGTCTTCTTATCCTTTTTTTTATTTGACCGTCTGCTGCCTGCAGTACCATGTGATTCCTCGCCTTAATTAAGCATGGACAACATGAAGTGCCCCACCAACTGATCATATTTAATTTATTTCTAATTATACTGCTTTTTAAAATGAACCTGGCACACTGAGTGTAATTCTTCTGTTGTTGTTGTTGACTTTGGTTTAACTCTGTGGGATGCCCATGGCTGTAGCTAAGGAAATGCTACTTTTTTGAACAGAAAATCTGAAGTGAGTCACGCGCTTATGTTATGATTTTGTCATTCTGACTAATCATTTTGAAGGCAGTCCTGTCCCGCTTTTGCTATTTCTTTTAATTTCTCTTTACTCCAGGCTGAGTGGTACAGATACTGTTACACACTTGGAGAGGGTGCTGTGGAGTTGTTCATTATACTTGATTGCAGGTCACTTGTTCCACAAGCCCTTAGGAATCTGAAAACACTTCTCCCCTCCACAGCAACCACTCTCTAAAGAACCTTAGAAAAAGATTTTTCTAGTGTCTTGTAAATAGTTAGTCCCTTCTGGACTTTGCAAACTAGAACCTCTGACACTTCATTTTCACCCACACCAGGAAGTATCATATATTCTGCTTTTAGGGATAGATTTTAGTTGGCAGGTGTTCTTTCCATATGGCATTTTTTTCTACACCAGGATCACATAAAGCTTTAGAAATTAAATCTTATCATTTATTTAGATGGATTTCATAGTAGTTCCACTTTATGGAAGGGAAATAGCGGCAGTTAGAGGTCAGGTGAGGGAGTTTGAAAGGCAGTCGGCTCCTTTGGGTACGTAACCTCCCCAAAGCTACCTCAAAACCTGCCTCTCACTTGTTGGCTTTGTCTGAGACAGCTCAGAGATGCTGCACTAGGAGGTTACTGGTATTTGGTGCTTGGGGAGCAGAGCTTGCTTGATACCATTAATAGCCAGTTTGGGAGTCAGGCTGAGCTGTCTCCAGTGTAGCTCATGCAGTTGTGAGGCAGAGCCTAGAAACCAGCCCTTCTTTCTTAGAGTTTCTAGAGCACACTTCCTCTGCCTGGGCATGTGTGTGCTGCATGGTGCACTGATTTTATTGTAGGAACTATATTGGCAGACTGTGTTCCATTAATCAGGTAGGTCATATACAGAGATGTAACACAATAACATCCCTGTTGTACCCATAAACACATTCACACACACACATGCACTAAAAAGATGAATTGTTGAGTGATTCAGTTTTAATCTGAATTAATGCCTTCATTCAAGCTGTGGCTCTGCTCATGTGAGGAACACTGGTGCATTTCTAATTTCCTTTTCACACTAAATTGTCAGCATAATCTGCTGGCAGAAGCCAGAGCTGCTGAAAAGAGGACAAAGGAAAGGGCTTGTGAAGGAGGTGGGAAAAAAACCCATATATTCTGTCAAACACAGTTAGACTGTCACTCGGGGGGTGGGTGAAAACAGACGGCTGATCTGTGTGATGTGAAAGTGAGCCCTAATGGGGGTAGGAGAGAGTACCAGGCAGATGGTATGTGGAGCCTGCTGCTGCTGCTTATTGCATTGATCTTGCATCCCTGATACCTTGTGCCCCTCATCCCACCCATCCATTTCTTTGTTTTCCTGATCTTAGATGTGTATTTACAGACCCTTGCCCAGCAGAATCCCCTCTCCATCTAGACATCTAGGTAATAATGAAAGAAATATATTGACTGCTTACAGCTTTTTTAAATTACTGTATTGTCCTTTGCTATTTTCATTGCTTTTATTACCTTGTTCATAAGTTATTCCCTAATGCATTGTTACTATTTCTTGAATTAAAAGACAACTTTTGAATAGGTCAGCTACTTCATGGGAAGTAAAATCACTGACCAAACCAGTGTACATATTCAGTTTACATCACTAAAGTGACTTTTCAGGCTATTATCTTAATAAAATATTGATGATAATTAATTAATTAAGAATGTGTCTGAGTTAAGAATAGATGTAGAGAACAGAGCTGGAGAAAATGAGAATTTACTTTTTGTGAAAGACTACCCAGACAACAAGGATGAGTTCCTGTTTAGTTCCTTCCCCAATCACTAACTGAATCATTCCTCTGGGAGGAGGAAGACCTGGTTTCACCTCAGTCCTGTTAAGGATGCAAATCCATCTCTACAAAATTCTTAGCTAATGACCAAATCTCCAAGTTTCAAGCTATTTTAAGTGTCTCCCCTACATGTGATAATAAATTCCAGACTGGGTATGAGTAATGCTCCAAAGGGAAATTTTATAAAATCCAGCAGATCTCCAGAAGCACTTCTGGTTTTGTGATTCACCACTTTCTGAAAGGCTCAGTTCATAAGAGACATCACTGATTGGCTCCACATGAACTTCCTTTCAAAAAGAAATCTCTTGACTGGTACACTGAACAGATTTAATCTTCAGAGATATCTGCAGAGGAAAATCAATACAGTACCTCCAGCCATGATGCTTGGCTGTCTTTAGAGCAACTGCATTATAAACGATTGCAATGAATATTTATGGAGAATGGTTTGCAGTTTTTACTCTCCTCTTATCTCTGAGTGATGATCTAACAGGGCTAGTGTAACTGCCTTTCCATATGTCCTGGCGATAGACATTAATAAGTGTAATAATGCATGAACAAAATCTGTGATGGTAATGTAAAGTCTTTTAAGTCTACACTTTCTACTACCCTGGCTCCATTTCACAACACTGCAATCCTGCAAGAGAAGACAATCCCATCCTTCAGAAAAATCATTATAAAGGGAATGATGTAACAGATAGCTTTCGCTAGTATCTGAACTCACCAGGTCTTCATTTAATGATGCAGACAGAGAATGTCAAAGTCCATTCACAAATACAGGGAACAGCAATTCTTGCCTTATTTATCTGAGACAGATGGAACCCTAAACAGCAAGACAGTTTTGAGAAAGAACTACACTGAGAAAGCTCTCACAAATGAGCACTCATAAAATCTATCTATGGGACATGTTTTTACTTCATTATTATGGCTGACTCAGAGAGAATAACGTTTTACTTGTTCTGTGCTTCTGAACAACAAAAGTTGCCTTCAAGAGTGCAAATGATGTTAACTATAGAGCTGTTTGTCTTCTGGCACTAGAAATAGGCCGTGCAGTAACATGATGTTTCTCTGTGCTGGCTCTGGGGAATGACTTCCTAAAGGAGCTGAGTGTAAGAAACCCAATGTTTTGTTTGATACTGATGCTTCTCTTTCATCCTGCATCATTAGTCTGTCCCAGTTTCCTCTACTGGAAAAGGGTAATTTCTCATCTAGCCAAGCAGTACTTTCTCAGCATTTAGCAAGGGAAAATGGAAAAAGAGACAGGGTATTTGTCAGGAACAGATCAGAGTAATGGGAAAAAGAAGATGAAAACTCTTTCCAGAGTCTCCTAAGATGCCCTTGGGACTGTGAATCTGGAGCTCACTGCAGCTTCATGTTTGAAGAGGTTTGAAATTGAGTGTCATGGGCCTTGTTCTTTCTTGAGCAAGAAGTAGCTATGGCTCAAATCTAGCCATATCCATTGCAATCTCCACCCTAAAGTTAACACCTCTTCATTGAAGAAATCATCTGGAACAAAAATTTCATCATTTTGTGACTCTGTAAACAAATAATAGCACAAGCAAATACATAAATCTCCATTACAAAACCAAACTGGTTGTCCTCATACAGTCTTTCTTGTGCCAGCAGATGGAAACATTCAACAATCCACCCTTCAGGACATCTCCTGTGGATGTAGATAATTATATGCTGAGACAGGATCATGCAGAACATGTTCATGCTGTGCAGCCTTGATCAGTAAGATAACATGTGATTCCTCACTCTCCCACAAAGCAACATCAAATCCTTCATGAACCAAAAAACAACACCAAATTGTGTACCCAGTAGCACAATGGTGGTCATATGAAATGTGCATTTCCAAGTGTAAACTGTATGGCTATGGTAACATCTCAGCCTCATGGGATATTTCTGTGCTGGTCTGGAAAACATGAGCATATATTTCTCCAGAGAATATGATTTCATATTTGAGAAAAGTGCCCATATTTCTGTCTTCTTTTGCCTCAACAAAAGAGAAAAATGTAGCAATGTTTTTCATTTTTTGTTGGAAACATATTTTCATGGGATATTTTGCTTAGCAGAAAGAATTATTTTTTTTTTTGCCCAGGCATGACTTTTTTTTCTTTTTTAACAGCAATTCTTGAACGCACTACAGCAGGATCCAGAACAACAAGAGAGGAAACAATCTGCAATTTCTCAAGAGGTATAGCTTAAAACAAAGCCACCAGAACAACATTGACTTCATCCTTGGAGAGCCAATAGCTTGGACTACAGAAGACCACAGAGCAGCAGCCAGGTCCAAGAGAGCTCCACTGGCTACTCATCCTCATAATCTCAGCCGCCAGTGAGGAATGTCCTTTGCTTTTAATAATTGGGGTCTATGAGGACAGAAATTAAAGGTTCGTTTTCTAGGTGACTGTGTGCTGTTGGAATAATTTATTTCCAGAAAGTGCCTGCTTCTGAAACTGCAGGGCAAGACTTGGCAAAGTTAGATTTTTGCTAATAAAGAAAAATGAGAGATGCCTTTCCATTTATAAAGGGAAACTACAGGACTGCGTAATACCAGTGACTTCAGGGCTTAGAGATACAATCACTTGTGTGAAGACAAGTATCCATAGAAATTGTTAAAATAAACTGCCTCTCCTAAAAATAAGGGAGCTGCATCTGCTGTTTCCTGTGGGCATAATTTTTCCTGGTTATATCTAGTGACCTTTAGTTGTAGTGGATCTGGCTCCTTTGAGGAGGAAGCCCTAAAAGCTTGCCATCGACAGGCTGTAGTTACAGAGCTATGTATATGTTTGCCAGGAGGCTTGCTGCTTTCCCATTGATTGTAGTCTTGGGTATTGGCACTGACAGTTTCTCAAAGGAATATTTAACATCTGTGTCCCGTGGTTTTTTGACATCTGTCTAGGATGCAATCTCAGAAGAAGCAACCATGGAATATTTGCCATGTAGCATTTGTCTCCTTTATGCAGTCTCAAAAACGAGTTGCAGCATGACAATCCTGAATCCTTACAGCTTGGGAGAGGAAGTTGGATAGGAACAGCTGCATAAGTTATGTAGGGGTTATCAGGTCCCTTAACACACTCCACTCATTAGCTCAGAGGAGTGAAATGTTGCCTGCATACCCTTGAGTATGATGTTCTAGTCCCATTTGACTAGTATCCTCTGTAAGGGGTATCAAGGGATGCCAAAGATTTCTGCAAAGTGTGTCTGTCTGTCTGTCCTGGAGAAGCTTTTTCTGCCACTGACAAGGAGCCAAATGGGGGAAAAAACCTCTGTCATCAATGTACAGCAATGCTCTCATAACTGTTTCAGAGAAGAGTGATGAATAGCATGTCCAAATGAAGCCACTGGGGGAAATTAAAATGCTTGTTATGACCTAGATTGGAATTTGGCTGCAACACTGGGACTAATGACTTGTTCTCCTGTGAGATGATCAGCTCCCGTCCGCCCTGCAAAGGCAGCTCCAGCATCATGCACCTCAGCCCCATCCCATGACACTGCTTACAGTTGATTTAGGTTTTGTCTTGATGGGGAGAGCAAGGAAGTTTAGGCAGGTGGATAGGCAAAGGCATGAAATTAGGGTCTGCAAAGGAATATGGGATCTTTTGATTGCTGTAGCATGTACAGTGTATTCTGTTTCATATGAGGGCCTAACAGCTTTTAAATTGGGTGCTTTAGGATATGGTCAGATGGTCACAGATGAAGCAGTTAGTGTGTTTTAAGAGGTACTGCTCATTACTACAGATTTCCCATGCTCAGCTGGGACGTTGTAATTGACTGGAAGTGTGTTCCTAGTCCAATGCAATGGGAAATTTGATTATTTTCAGAGTGCTAGTTACCAACTCATTCATAAGAACTCTGAAAATAATCTTAATACTCAACTAACATGAGATTTTTCAAACTTAGAAATACACTGGGTGTAGTTTGACCCATTTGTAGGTCATGTAAATTAGATATTAAATGTTATTTAAAGAGAATGGTAGAACCTCTTACAGAAGGAGACCTGCAAGCATAGAGGTGTGATCATCTGTACCAAGGAATATGAATCACCATTAATGAATGCAACAAGTGCACAATTTACACAGGCCTGATGCTCAGCATGATCTGCTAAATTGCAGCATAAATATAGAACTACCAATCTGATCAGCTGAAGTAATTTCTGGGAGCTCTGGGCCTTGGCCACTTATATGGTCTCTTTGCATAGGATAACTCAGCCACATAGGCCATCGTGCATTAGATCTCAGGACATATGGAAAGATCTAATAAACCACCAATAAAACCTTTGAGAAAAGAACAGCAAAACCCCTATGTGCTGAGTCTAGGCTGCCCATAGGAACTATTCTCTCAAGCTAGACAGATAGCTTCTAGACTGGCTTGCTGCTGAAACAGAGTGAAACTTCCTTAAATGAAGCTGAGAATGATTTTCTTACACTCTTGCTCTTGAATGAGTCTGTAGTTGTACAAGGTATCACACATTTTGGGCTGCAGTGATTAATTCTGCCTGGGTGAATAGCACTGATCTGTGCTATGGCTGACTGCTTATTTCTTAGATTGAACCACTAACTTCCATTAATATTCAGGCACTTTGAATTCAAATGTGTTGTTCTCTCCCAAATGTTTATTGGCAATGGATTTGACTGTAACACTTGCACAAAACAGGCACTACAAAGAATGCAAAGAGCCCTTTTTTATATTCTGGGCAGAACTGAACAGAGGAGTATTCTCTACAATCATCAGTGAGAAACCCCTGACAGACAGACATGGAGATAGGGGTTGTGTACATTTGTATGTGTGTTGGGTGAAGATGTTGTGAATATAGAGCCACAGGGGTGGGCCTAAACCCCTCCAATCAAAACATATGCAGAATTTCTTAATGCTGCACAGTACTTTTCATGCTTAAAGCATGGACTGGAGCACAGGCAGCTGGGTGGCTGGAGGAGGGGGAAATTACATTTATTTCCTCCTGACAGATCACTCTATTTTACAAGTGTTAATCTGCTGCACCAAGCAAATATTTAAATAAGGTGGTCCAGAGAATATTACAGAAGAATTTACTACAATGCAGATCTCATCAGAGATTCATAGATTTTAGGGCTTGAAGATCATGTAATGATTGCTAATATTATTATTACTAATTCATGTTTACTATTGCAGTAGTGTCTAGAGACATCCACATTGAGCAACCCCTTGGATAGGCTGGCTGCAGACCCGAGACAGCGGGTGGGATGGAACAAGCAAGGGCTGTGCTTCTGGCCAATACCTGCCTGTCCCACACCAACCCATCACATCCTGCACCAAGCTGCTAACAGGGCAGCTACAGCTCCCCATAGTACTATCCACTGAGATAAACCTGCCCTTGGCATCTATGCACAACTTGGGAGTTTGTCCCTGTCCCCAGACTACATACACCCTAAGAAAACCTGTTTCTCTGATTTTCCACATGACAAAGGCCACAGGTTCCTCTGTTTTATTCATATCTTCTCCAGGTAGTCAGAAATGAGATGAAGCCAGCATGAAATGAGAAGCCAGGCAGAAACGAGATGGTACCAGCAGTGACACCATCCTGACTTGCCTTTGTCCAACTTGGGACTGCTTCCTTGCAAATCTCATTTTTCCCACTTGGTCTCCCAGGCTGGGCTTCAGATGATGTCTGCCTTGCTGGAGGACCACCTTGCTGGTTCTCCATGCAGAGTTTAGGCTGAAACAAACATCACTGCTCAATTTTTCCTTTCCCCAGAAGGAAAACAATACCGAGAAGGGGATGTTTGGTTTCATGTGTGTATCTCGATTGCCCTCTAGTGCTAACCTGCACCCCTGGATGGGATCTTCTGCTCTGACAGGTTTTTGAGCTGCCAAGAAAATTCAATTCACATTTAGGGTTTTATTTTGTTAATTAAAATGCTTATCGATGACTGGAAAGAATTTGCTGCCTAGCCAAGAAGCAATATCCTGAGTCAAATGGCAGAAAAGCAGTTTGAGAGAGTGATTTCATCAGCAGCCAATGGGAAATTGAACTCTCTAATGCAGATTATTCCATCAGAATGTCCAAGGCAGTTTGTTAGGATGGTAAAGGAACTGCCAGCTATTTGCAGCATTAAACATACTGCATCCTGGAGAATTCAAAGATCCTTAATGTGTTAGACCAGTCAATATCAATTTGTCATCTTACAGAAATACACTGGCTTTTGTCTTTATCAGATTCTGTGTTAAATTAAATACCTTTCCCCCCCCTAACTTGCAGCTTTCCATCTACAGTGTTATGTATAGTGCATTGTTTAATACCCCGTAGCAAAACCAATTTTCTTCTGTTATACATGCTGGAAGGTTTAAATAAATCCTATTGTCTAAATTGTCATTATTAGGTTTCAGAGTTAAAACAGGTAGGCAAAAGGAAACTACTAGGTTTTAGGCTACCAGTGGCAGGACTAATCAGTAATATTGCTTCTTGTGATTCTGAATATTTCCATAATAATAAACTTCAGCTGGAAGGAGACTGTCTCGTGTTAAGGAGAAGATCTCCCATGCGCATTTCCAGACTCAAATACATGCTTGGAACAAGCCCTACATCAGCCCCACTTTTTTTTTTTTTTCAAAAATTTTCCTTCTAGTCACTAGTTAAATATATCATTGAAACTTTGTTTACTCCAGCCCTGGTTTACCAGGTCTATATGAATTACCAGGTCTATATGAATTACCAGGTCTATATGAATTACATTCATTTTAAGATTTGAATTTTAGTAGGTAAACTGCAACCCTACAGTCATCCCTGGAAGACTATCCCCCTTGAAGGTGGCAATTTTTATTTTTTAAATTTTAATTGTATTTCTATACCATGACTCATCATGAGTGCTCTAGTATGTTTATAAAAGCAAATTATTATGAGATTATTTTTATTTTTTTAATGACAAATACAACAGAATTATAAAGATTGGGAATAAGAGGGTTCTGGTTTAATAATACAATGCAGCATATGACACCTTCCTATTTTAGTTAATTCAAATACTGTTCAAAACTTGCTAAAATTAGTGAACACATCAAGCACCTCCTGTCCTTTTTATTCTTTATGTAATTGTATTCACATATCTATGTATTTTCTGTAAACTTCTGTACCAAGGGACAGTGGTTTTCCAATATATGTTGTGCTTTCTGGAAAATCATGATAGTTATCTGCTGGCTTGTGAAAAAGGGAGAAATATGTATGCATTTCAGACATAATACCTGATTTCTTACAATGAGAATGTGGGCAAAAAAAAAAAAGCCCTAAAACCTCAGGAAAAGCCTTTTGGAATTGCCATGCAGCAAGTGGATAATTTGTGCATTGCATACCCTAAAATCCCCACATGTATTTAACAACAGTGGCCTCTGGTGGAGTTTTGGCTAAGTAGAGTGCTAATAACTTACCCGAGTTTGAAGACGTCTAGGCTTGATGATAGCTTTGTGGTTATGGATTGGAGATCAGGAGCACACCCCTAAGCACTAGTGCTTCCAAGTAGGTCTAATATTGGCCTTTTGTTAATACTGACACAATTTAACATCTGCCTCGGTGTGTATTTAATGCTGCTGCATTCCTAATCACTTGGAGAATCCTGGGTGGCACTACCTGAACATAATTCCTCCTCCTCCTTCCTCCTAAGATGGTTAAAAATCACTTTTGGGGTCATGGGAGTCTAGTCTACACTTTTGTTTTTGCCCATTGATTTATACCCTAGGAATAGGAATTTACCTCTCTGACAGATTTGTGCATCTCTGTTACATATAGTAAAAATTCAAAAGTTACTGGGAGGTGGGATGGGAGCAGCAAAACACCAGAGGCACGGACAGAGATGAAAGCAATTGCCTTTTTATTTTACTAAAAATCTTCTAGGATTAGTGAACCACCCCATCCACTTTCTTAGGCTTTGGTTTGGCAACCTGCTCATTTAATAAACATGTAAACATATGCTTACCCTTAAGTACCAGTTTACATCCCATCTGGCTCAAGTCAACTGCTCGCATATGTGCTTTTCTAAGGGCAACCTATGCATCTGCTAAAATTCTTTGCCAAATTGCAGCCTCCATTTCTTGTTTGGATATCCAGGTTGATGTCTGTGACAGATCCATACCTTGCAAGACTGAGTCCAGGACTTAAACCATTAGTTCATGTTGCTTTTAATACTCGCCCACACCCTTTTACATTTTAAAACACATTATGATAGCAGCAAAGCTTCATTTGATATTATCATTGCAATATAGTTGTAAGTAGCTGATCAAAGTGAAATGTATTCTGCTTAATTAGCTTTCCTGGTGACCTGAGTATGCTACCATGAAAAGCCACCATGCATCACTAAGGTCTTATGTGTTTGCAAAGACATATACCCCTCCCAGCATTAAGGACGCTGTCAGCATTCACCCTCCAGTCTGGCAGATATCTGGGACATGAAATACATTTCATGATACAGTATTCTTTACTCAGCCAGCACATAATGGCTGGAGCTTCAGGCCAAATACAGAATCTTAAAATGAGGCCATCAACATCACCCAATTACTGCTGTTATTAAAAATGCCAAGAGTAATCATAATAATAATTAGACACTTATTATGCAGTGCTGCCTAAGGAATATACTCTATGTGTAAGATGTCATGCAAGTCCTATTAGTAGAGCTAGGCAATCTCACCACCTCCACATTACTGCATGAGATAAAATTGCATTTGAATGTGAACTGCCTGTGTAAAGCAAATTTTCTCAGTCTTTCACCTTTTGAGGATTTATTTTTTGTTTTTTACTACTGCAACTGGTTATACCCTCTCTCAGTTTATATCCTGCTACTATTGACCTCTCAAAGACTCTGAGCATCTAGAAAAATATCTCCCTTTGATCTGTTATTTATTATCAAACAATTATCCAGACAGACAAGTTACACCCACAGTCAGTTGGTGCCTCACATGCCAGAAAAGCAGTGGTCCAGAAGGGAAGGAGCACACTCAGTACCAGATGCTTTTTATTGACTTCAGGCAAATATTTCCCTGTCCTTGAACTTCTGTTGGCTCATCTGTAACATGGGCCTAAAAATCACTGTCTTCTCAGTGAAAATGCTTGAGTAAGAGTCACAGAAGTGTGCTAATTATAAATGTACTAGTCATAAGTGTGTTAATTATGTTGAAGATTACCATGTGCATGGTTGATCTGTTCCCAAGTTTCTATCTGAAAGTCAGGCTTCCAGTTCCTTCCAAATGTATAGGAAGCTGATATGGCTCCTTTGTCCCAATTTACTGCATTGCGTACTAAGTGTAATGTCTCTGGTTTTGCAACACTCTAGCAGAATCACAGCTTTTGAAAGAGATTAGATGGTGTAACATAGCTCCAGTGATCGTTCAATCCTGGCATCTGTTTTATTGCTCTATGTATTGTGGAATTAAGAGGGATTATCTTCTAATTATTCCCTGTAGTCTGCAAGACAGATGGAAAAAAAAGCAAATTGTGTTTTATCAGCATGCTGACATCATGTACTCAAACTTCAATCTCTTTTCTGGTCATTCTCCCAGAGTGACAGACATATGGGAATCACTTGCAGATGAGATAGGGATCTGTAAAACACGGGTTGATAGAATGTTCGCATAGATCATGCCTGCATGACTGGCCACAGCATATTCAGATCTTCAACAACTTTTATCTTTCTTTTTCCAGCATGGGTCTAATGGTTGGCAGAGAAAACTCATTGAGTCGTTTAAGATCCTGTGGTCAGTCTCACCAAACAATGACCTCCAGCAGAAGCTCACTCAGAAACAGTTTGGAGACTAAATCTGAGAGAACATCTCTGGAGTCAGGACTGCTGTAATTGCCCATGGGCTATCAGGACAGGCTAAAGTTTCCTCTTTCCCATTTTCTCTGTTTCCCTCTTGTATGTACCAGGACTGTATTTTGCCTGTGACGCATGGCTGATGGCAGGGCCAAGGGAGGTCTTTTAGAATCCATATTCCCACAGAAGCCACACAGGCAGAGATGACCTTTGGAAAAAGCAATGACCTCTGGTTAGAAAACTGATTGAACTGGAGAAAGGGAGCAGGAAGCTGTGGTGAGGCCCACATATCATCCTCACAGATAATGCCGGTATGCCATGGGCCAGACAATGGATGGGTGGTGGTCTCAGTGAGTCCATAAAACATTTGCAATAAGGGCTCCAAGTCCCTTATCATGAGGTGCGTGCATGCATGCCTTTGAAGCACACGTGAGCTGTCATGATAAATGACTTTTTCCAGGAGTGAAAAGAGAAAAACAGGTCCCTCTTTACTCTCCTCCTTCACACCTTACTGGGTCCATGCCCATGGAGCCCCTGACAGTGCTGGAGTATGGCTTCCCTGCAATAGCCACACTCTTTAATAGGTCACACTTTTCCTGCCTGCACCTATTGTACATAAACCACTAGTGCAACCACAGCTTGGTCCAACAGAAAGCAACCTTGCCATCTATTTTGGGGGTTTATTTTCTCTCCCAGCCACATGCTCTGCCTGATTTTTCTTGGATGTTATTGGCCTGGAAAGTGAATTTAGGCCTGTCCTTTGATTTTCTTCCCAGCTTTCCATCTGTTCAGTCACAATCTCTTAGATTTTCCGGATGGAGAAATGCTCCACGTGGATATGAGGTGAAGGTATCTTCCTTTGCCTGTCTATTCCAAGTTAGTCCCTACTCTGTTGTGGCTAAATGAAATGAAACACTGCCAGGAGGGAACCAGGGATGAAGAGCAAGAGGGAGGCATTATATGATGGCAGGGCACAGTGGGAAAAACATGGTAGGGAAAAAACAATCCAAAAAGATGACACAAAGATTCAGCTGGGAAAAATAATGAATTTATTTATAATTAAAGCATTCCAGATGAGTCTAAACTTGCTACTAAATACAATTTCAGCTGTCCCTGACCATTTTTGCCCAAAACAAGGAGTGAAAGGCTGGACATGGAGTGTTCCTGCTTTTTATTCTCAGGTGGAAGCTGCTAGCTCAGGGCCCACTCTCACCAGGTACATCCCCAGAGGGAGGGGAGCTTGTCTGAATGTGCTAATCCCCAAAGTAATGATGTGTCCTGTGAGTTTCATGACATCAAACACTGGGAGGGGATAATTAGCACCCCAGTGACTGCAGCAAGCTGTCAATGCTAACACTAGTTCTGAGCATGCAGCTTTTATTGGGTCATGAGGAAATGGTGTGGGACTGGTAGAGAAGTCTGTGCTCAGCAGGAACAAGAGAAAAGGGCTAAATTAAATACTGCAATGAAATATCAATTAAATGGCAGACAGTTTTGGGAAGACTGTGTTCGTATATGGGCCTCAGTGCAGCTGCAGTGGGAATGATGGGGCTTGTGAAGGGCCCTACCTCTTAGACCCCCTTTCCTATAAATCCACACCTATTCTTATCTATAGAGATTTTTTTGCATATGCAGGCATACATTTGTGCTTTCTGCTTTCCTTTTACTTTGAAAATTGTCTGAAAGAAAACTCGCAGGGACCTTGCAACTTGGGAATGAGCTAGGATTTGGTACCAAATCCTGTGGCAAGTACCATCTGCAGTAAAAAACATGTTTTCGTATCCTTTGAGAGTCATATTGTCAGAAGACTTCTTTACTTATAGGAGTATTACAGTTTACTGCAGTTCCTTATCCTTTCTCATGATGGGATTTTCACAGAGAGGGCAATCGTGACCACTGGTTAGAGTTAAGCCTGGGGTGAGCGTGGAGGGAGGTAATGAGACAGGATGATGGGGGCAAACAAAGATCAAGAACAGGAGCCAATCAAAAAAGGAGGGAAACAAGGAAGTCAGAAGCCAGATTGATGCTTAAGACTCCTACAAATGCTGGGTGCTGAACAAGGAGCAGGCAAGCCTGAAGCAAGACAAAGGTATGGCCCTTGGGCTCAGGAGTCAGCAGAGCTCCAGCCAAGTGTGACACTGAGCCACAGGAGCAATCAGTAGGAGTTCCTACACATCAGGCACTAACCCAGCTCAGAGGGAATAGCCCATCCATTGGAAGCTTCTGACCATGGTGAGGCACAAGTTCCTTTAGAAGAAACCTGCACAAAAACTATGGACCAAAAATGACCTCTTTCTGAAAGAAGACTGACCCATTGCAAAGGTGCTGGGAAGTAAATGAACTATAAAAATGAAAGCACTTCAGAGGATGTGATTACAGGAAATTACTTCATTTATCCAAGCAAGTGTTAGGAGGCAGTTTGACCAAGACCTATAAGAATCTCTTCTGGAGTCTGGAGGAATGCTCTGGTTCAGCCAAGAGTGATGTCCCCAACTCTGACTAAGTCCTTTGATAAGAATTTGGCTGCAGTTTGATGAGGAGATCACACAGGTTTGCCAGGTCCTTGTGTTCTGCCAGCTGATGAACTCAGCCTGCTGACAGCTGAAAAAGCAGTCTGGTTTGCAAGAGAGCAGCAAGGTGTATCAGCAGAGTGAGCTGCAGTACAAAATGTGTGGCTCAGAAGGCCACAGCAAAGGAAAACTATGTGCATAAGGAGATGTAGTAGATGGTAGAACTGGAGTGAAGCAGGAGGGCCATTGGGGAACATTAGAAGAATAACGTCAGGAGAGATTTGAAGATCCTTTAAAGAACTATAGGTGGTACCTTTCAGAGCAAAACCACCTTTTTCTAAATGAGAACCAAGAAAATATTCTCACCATTTTTAATTTATTCTACATGAGTTCCTTTTGGGAAGGGGAAAGAAAGTTGTTTAAGATGAAAGCTAGTCATTGAAAAAAATTAAATATTATTATATTAAGTGCCACAAGATTGTGGTGTCCAAAAAGGTATTTGATTTCAAACTATGCTGTTCATGGAGGCCAGCTTTTCTTCACTGTGCAAGTGTCAATCACAGCCCATGATTGTTATCTCATCAGGTTTGTGTCAAAGCCTCTAATGAGTTGTACCACTCACGACTGGCCAAGGAATGATGTGAGCACAGAATAGGTACCTGACACTATACATACACTGAACTGGACTTTTGCATACAACGCTGAGTGCAAAAAGAATTTGGTATTGACAAGGCCATATACACATACAAGGCTCAGTCTGTCTTCATTTTTCCAGTTAGAAACCAGAAATCTAAACCACATTTCTAAGCATATTTGGCTTTCCATCCGAAGTGAGCACTGCATTTCATCTGTTTCATTGGTGCAGCCCAGCATGGGAGACTCCCAAACACAGTGTTGCATTGAAACAAAGTTATCATGACTTTCTGAGATATTTGACAACCTTGCACCTGCAATTAAAGCAGTTAAACGAAATTAATTATAAATTTATATATTTTAAGGCTATAAGGGACCTTCTCGATTATCTCATCTGATTTCTTAGTCTGGCACAACATAAGCTGGAGAACTGCACCCAGAGGAACCATTGTCTGGCCAGAGTACGTGCTTGAACTGGTAGGAGCATGCCTTTCTGTATACACCCTTTCTTGACTTTAGGCCTTCACAGCTCTAGATAAGGGTACCACTGAAGATTTTGTAGTGTGCTTCTCAGCTGAATTTGTGGGCTTGAGCTTTGAGCAACTGCATAAGAGTTTGGTCAAACAGCCCAATGAATGTTTCCCCTCATATTCTTGCTTTCTGTAAAGATTCTTATGATCAAATTACTTTTTAACCTCATCTGTGTTCAAGTAAATAACCTCTGTTCATTTGGATGCTCACAGTTTTGGTCATCTTAAATACAGTTAAGTTACCCTAGATCTTAAAGAAATGTCTCCACTGGCCTGTTTAGTATTCACAATTCCTGGTTATTCTTGCCACTGAATTACCTATGATTATGCCACGCAAAAATGGCATGGACCTGTTAGACAAAAGGAAAATAAAAATGTCTATCTAATACATTTAATTTAGATCACTTTTGCATGGCCCCTTTGCAAAGACACCTGTGTTTTTTCTGGTGAATCTGTATAATTTGCACAACACTGCAAGCAAAGTTATCCCATTTGGTAAACTCCTTGCTGAACAAGGGTGTATTTATTGTTGCTATATAATTGCTTAATCCGTTCGTACTGTTTGTGATCTGGTACTGGATGAAGGTAACTGAAACAAAGTGTTTAATTACATCCACAGGCTTTTGATGCTCTTTAGAAAGCAGTGAGAAAGACTTGAGGAGTTGAGAACTAGGCCAACAGCATGGAGAAAATGTAGGTGCTTTTAAGGCTTCTCTTTCTTGAGCATATGGATTAGATTTCCCCACAGGCATCACTGTTAGAAAAAAATTAGTCTGTCGTACATGAAGACTGGATTCAGAGCAAGTTATCTGCAATGGAACAGCAGCAACTGAGATTGGGATGATTTCAGTGAGACAAAATGCCAGCCCTTTCCAAATGAATGGAAATCTTACTGCATCTTACACTGTCTATACTTGAAATATGATAAAAGAAATGACATCTTCTATTCTATAATCCATTATTCATCAAAGACCAGCATGTAATGAAAACAGAAATACAAACATCTGTTTTCAGGTTAAATCTTTTTGGAGATCTAATTTCTCTGAGGAACTTAAAACCAGAAGTCAAACATCATAAATAATTAGACAAATGGTGCTGAAAATTACAGCAGAGTCAGGAATATCTCCAGTGCCTTTATATGTATCTTTGATTTTCCTTTCATGGAAAACACTGCCTTTTCAGGTAAGCACATCATACAACATGAGATACTTCTCTGACCCATTTATAATTCCCAAGCAGGCTAATATTTAAACAGCTCCATCAATTATGTCTGCTTCTGTACCTTCTTCTAATGACAAATAAAAGGCAGCTGTAAAGAGGGCTGTGATAATAGTTTCTTAAGTGGAGTTATTCCTCTACAAAAGGAAAATAGGGGAAATATGTCAACTTTTAGTGTCTCACTCTCAGACACTTATGCTAGAGATGTCTAACAGTAACCCACAGCTACTAACAGAGTAATCTCTGTGATCTGCATCGTATTTCTATATCCCTCAGCAGCAGAAATATGGAGGATAAGTGCATCAGGATGCATTAACTCAGCAAGGAAACAGCTTCAGCCACAGTATTTTAATGTTCTAATATAAGGATGAGATGTTATTGGCTAAATTTTGATTCACTTACATCTGTAAATACATGTGGTTTCTTGAAGGAGAGCAGAGCGCAGCCTTGTCTTGTAAATATTTGGAGTATACATTATACCATATGATAGCAATTCATGTGTGACTTGCCACTTGTCCTTTTGAATAGGTAATTTTGCAGATGATGAGAGCAGTGCCTTGTCATTAGAGTTATGAAGTAAAGGACTTGTGGTATTCTACACTAATAGCCTCAAACCCCACACCCCACAGGAGCCAGCTTGCAAGGGTGTGGATATATTTAATCAAACTATGTTTTTACAAGGGGATATCTCTTCCTCCTCATGTGCCATGCGGATCATTAAGGACTTTATATTGTCACTTCATCTGACACAGAAGCAAGTCCAACAGCTCAACTTCAATGATGATTAACTTCTGTTTTACTCATTTTCTTCAGCAGAGGGAGCTTGAGTCTACAGCAAAGAGCCGCTGCCTTCACTTTACACGTTCTCCCCAGCCTGTCATCATTATCACACCTCAATGCCATGAGTATTTGCAGGTAAATGAGGAGAGAAATCATGGGATTTGGGAAGAGTTTTGAAAAGCTGCCTTTCCCTCTGGAACACAAGAGGATCAGGTGATCTGTATATGCTGGATGCATCCAACCCACAGCCTTTTTCCAGCAGGATTCCGTGTTGTGTTCAATACAAGGTGCAGTCTGAGATGGAGGCAAAACTGTGTGAAAACTGTCTTTTCACTAATCCTAGGCTAATCAAGTCAATACAGGACAAAACCAGAATGTGTTTAAGTAACTAAAGGACTAGTCTGAATTGTACCAGGGATGGGATTAAGTACCTTTGGTGCCGCCCCTAGGGGACTGGGGCCAAGGATGTAGGTTTTGTATGGAGCGGAAGGGTTATTACCCATGCTGAGAAAGGTGGCCCAGGGAATCAATCAAAAATTAGGTTTCTTAAGAAGCTTTTCTTGCTACAGGTTGCACATCAGTGCCTGAGGAATGTCTTACGAAGCATATGCAAGCTTTTTGTGTTGTCCTGGGGAAGCAAGCAGAAGGGCTGCCACAGCGAGTGCTATGGATATGCTCACCCTGCTATGAGCCCACTGGCTGGCACCGATCACTCCTCCATCTGCCTTGGCCTATAGTGTTGAGCAAAGGGAAGTCTGCTTCAACCAAAGCAAATAAACCACTGAGTTCCTCAAGCAGCTCTCAACAAAGTCATGCTGTTCATTGGATCTCATGGCCTCTTGGAGGATGGTTCCAAACCATCCCGTGCAGCGGTCAGTAGATGAACAAGGCACTTGTGTATTGCCATTTCAGTGTGAAAACATTGGCCTGAATAATATAATGTTTGTAAACATTATGGGATACAATTAGTATTTGTAACTCATCCCTGAGATAACTGAGGATGGGAGAACACACCTCAGAATAGAAAGTTAAGCATGCAATATTAAAGTTACTCTAATAAAAGTGTATGTTGAAAGAATTAGAAACAAGCCCTATAAGATTGAATTCTTAGACTTTATCCTATGTAGTAGAGAAGTTATCTGATTTTTTCTTTTAACAGGCCATGATCCTAACAGGGAAAATACTTCTATAAAACAGCCATTAACTAATTAATAACTTTCTGGCTTGAGTTGCCTACATATAATCCATCTTTTCCCACATATTCAACTAAGTTAAAGCTGTATAATTCTAACCTCATATCCACTTGATGGGCAGGCCTTGAAGAAGTGCCTCCTACCCACTTATTTTCAAGGTAAATGAAACAAACTGCAAGCCAAGAACACCATTAAAGCTTGCCCTTATAAAGCAAGTGTCTAGTTCTGGGCTGTCTGATTGAGTTGCATTGGATCAGGCCCAAATTGGAATTGGTTTGCATATTTCCCAAAGAAATGCCAGTACATAAAATACCCATGAATGCAAATAGATTGTGTTTTTTATATTTGTATAATTTAACAGAGGGTGGCTTAAAAATGAATGCACACAATAAGATTATACAATATTCTCAGGGGTTCAGACAAGTTGCTGTCTGCCTAAGGGAAGGTCGATCTAGTGATTAAAGCTTAACCTTCAGGGAGGAGGAAATCACAGTTGTATTCCCCGAATAGCCACATATTTGTGAAGTCACCAAACTTTTCACGCCTCTGCCCTCCAAACAGGGACAGAGACTATTTACACAGCTTCACCAGCCCATCCACATTTGTATCTTGATAGCAGTGCAGCAAGAGAGAGATGGTGTTGAAAGGCGAATTACCTTCTGACTTGGTTCCATATATGCATTCATATTTGTGCCATGAATAGAGCAGTACCCGGTGCACATATGTCTTTGCTTATAAGATATATTTTTTACCCCATCTATGCCTTCCCTTCCCCCACCACTCACTCTTTTCTTAAGCATTCATAGTTATCATTCTCAAGAACATCTGAAAACAACGGGATGGCATCACCCTACAGCTCCCCCTTCTCTGACTCTTGAGAAGCTCTGTGTCGTATTGTCGGTGTTTTATATATTTACACCAACAGAGGAGGCCTGGGATGTGGGCTTTTTCGTTTATATGAGTCTCACCGCCACAGGGGGTATTTAACTTTCTGCCCTGGTTGCTGTAATTCTCTCTCCAGTGGATATACAGTTCAGATCAGGTTCCTATTGCTGTGATGACAGGCATTCAGCAGGCACTGTAATTGCAGAGTTAAAACAGCTCATTTTCTTACTGGCAAGCTGTAGTTAAAGAGGTGCTAGGAGGCAGCCTGGCTGTCTGCAGAGGAACTGATCAAAGCACTGAAAGGCATCTGGCTTGTCTCTGTTTTCTTTCACCACCCCCCTTGCTGATGGAGGGGGAAAAAGAGAGAAGGAGAGAAAAAGTGAATGAAAAAAGAGGGGGAAAAAAAAAAAAAAAGGAAAAAACTATTAAAAGGGAATTTATGAAAATGAGTACTTGTCCCTTTCCTGAGGGTGAAAGGCAGTGTCTTATTAAATACACTAAACACAGTTTGGTTAGTTCTATTTTTTTAAACTCTCTGTATTTTTTAATGAGAAAATTAAGGCTTGTGAATGTTCATTTGTGTCTATTTCCATTAGCTCTTCCCAGTAAGATAGCTTAGCTATTGGGTAGCGCTTTTTACAATGCAGAGAGAGAACTTTGCCCATGTCTGTATTGATGTCATCATTCCTGATCAGACTCAGCTTTTTCTCCTTTTGACCTCTACCCTTCCTTGAAGGACATACAGCTCTAACCAGAATGTGATGGACAATGGGATTCTGTACCCTGGACAAACTGCAAAAGTGCAAACGAAACACATTTTTGCCTTACTTTTCTTTGTTCTAATTCTCTCCAATTCTTCCTGTCACAGATTCCAGCAAATCACAGAGGAAAAGGTAAATTGAATTGACAAACCACTTGAGATGTTCATATGAAGGATAAAAAAAGGAAAAACTCCAACAGCAGGAGAAGTCATCTATCAAAGAAATTGAGATCAATGATGCCACTGAGAAGTCAGTCAAAATGTTTCTCCCAGGGAGACAGAGGAGCCTCTGGGCAAGGAATGGCTCCATTTCCAAATAAGAAAAGAGACACTGTGGTCTTGGGGGAGAGCACCACTCAGGTGAACATAACAGAAATGTGGGAATCGCTTTCTACGAGCCAAAGGGATAAAAGGTTATCAGGACAGTAAGAGCCAGCAGCTGAGGGCACAGGATCTCCTCCAGCAGTTCTCTGAAGTTCCTGTCTTACAGGGGCTTTAAAAGGAAAAGAAATGGAACACGATCCATTCCATACTATTTGACAACATTTTTCAGCCAGGTTTCCAGGCTGGCACAGTGCAAACCCAGCAGGATTTCTGCTGTCTCTTCTGAGCCTTCAGTCATCAGAAACTCATCAAGGAGAGGGTTCATCCTCTCTTTCGCTCCCTCACACTTCATTTTTTTCATCCATTATCTCTTGATGGTGACACTACCGTCTTCCCACGGACAAAAGAGGAGTTCAGAATCTTTGGAAGAAGAAAACAAACTTGGTACTCAACAAGGAGCCTACACAGGCAATGTTGCAAATTAAGTTGAAAGAGGACCAGTTACTGCACCATTATTTGATTTCCCCTTCTCTAATCCCTTGCTTGTAATTAGCATAATTTATTAACATATTAGAGCCATGCATCTGAACCCTCTTTATAGTTGCTGAGTGCTCCCTGAGGCTGCCTAGTGAAAGCTTTTCCCCACTGTTTAATAATATGTTACATAAGGAAAACCAGCTTCTGATATAATTTAAATTATGACTTTCCTTTCTGCCTCTGAACACTCATTTCCTTTAAACGAGGTTAATTTCCTTAAATAATGAAAATCCTCCAATTTCAGTTTTCCATTCATTAGACCCCCTTAGTTCAACATGAAAAAGTCACACACCAGGACAGAAAAGGAGAAAGAAAAAGAAAAAGAGAAAAAGGTATCATTGAACTTCAAGCATAACCATCCTGAGAAGAGGTTTCTCATGATCCTATCTCCTCATCTCCTATCTCAGCTGAGAAGGGCACAGCACAGACTGTCAGGAGATAAAAGATGGACAAGTCACTTGACATGAAACTAGTTTCTCCCATCTGGCATATAAGGTCCTCTGAATGCTAAGGGAATTTTCAGAATTGCAGACATGCAGTGCTCTTCTTGGGGTAACACACAGTGGTTTAATGGGCCAACACAGATTTCTTTGTATTCCTCGTGATAGTTTCCTTTCTTTCTATTAATCTGCTGTTAATATTTGGGAGATGATAGGCAAACAAGGCTACCCCTGTCCCTGCTCTGAGCATCAGTCTGATGTGGGTCCACCTCTTAAGCACAGGACATGGCCATGTCCACAAGACTGAATCACCTTGACTGCTTAAACTAACCTTTATCTTCATTCCTCGGTCTCCTGAACTGAATTTATTGCTCACGTGGCTCATGAATCAGCCCCTTCAGCTCTTTGCCATGTTTTATTTGTTGTTTTTTTTTCTTGCTGTTCTTATTCCAGCTCTTCTACAGCTCCCCAGTGTTGTGCTAACCTGCTGTCTGTTGGAATGTGGAATTCCTTTTTATCTTCTTGACATTCTATGAAGAAATATAAATGCATTTTCTTCTTGTATGCTGGCTCAGGAGTTAGCTAGCCCTAAGTCCATGGCCAAGTACTAGCTAAGCAGAAGACATACTCAACAGAGTCAAAACCAGTGCAGTAGTTCTTGAAGTACTAGCCAAATGTTGATTTTCTGCTCCTCCTCTGACTGCCTGTGTGATGTTTGGCTCACCCAGTATGTAAGTGTTTGACTTTAGCTGAGTTCAATGTGATTTAACTGCTAATACCTTTGAGGATTTAGGCCTCTGTTATATTTCAATAAACTGGGAATAAAGTAATTTCTGCACCTTAAAGAACAGCTGTGAGCTATTAAAGCTTGTAGTTGTGTACTGTAGGTAGATAATGCCTCCTTCTGTCACTGTAGCAAGAATAACCCAGCCACAGATGGTATTTTTATCTGTTGAGTGATGCACAGCAGCAGCATCATTCACGTTGATAATTTAAATGCAGTGTTACCACGTTAACAAAAAGGGCATCTTCTTTTAAAAAAAAAAATTAAAAAAGCATAATACAACAAATCTTCCAGTGTCCTCCCACTGAAAAGCATTATAAACACATCCTTTTGGAAACAATAAGAATAGAAAGAAACTCTGCAGACAACTCTGTGCTGGACACCTGTCAGATACCAGTGGTGTGAGGCTTCAATGAGCAGTAAATAATGATGCTGGCTAGACAATATTCTGCTGAGTTCGGGGCAAAATCTTGTGTCAGAGCTTATATTTTCAGACACAGTTAACCTTTCTGTAAGGAAGATCCAACCTTAAGAGCATGAAATGTCAGGAAAGTTTTTCAGGACCTCAAAGAAGTAAATGAATGTTATTGTTATTACTTGTTTTTTATCACTGGGGAAAACCAATGACAATTACATTAACTTACTGGAGACTGCAATGCCAGAGATACAAGAAAAAAACATGTTTTCTGACTGATGTTGGAGGTGTATTGGCTTGGGGATTTTAGGAGGTGTTTTTCATGAGAAAATGCCAGTTTCCAGAACAAAAACTTTCAATGAAAAGGAAAGTGAATAATTTCTCCTATTATGAAGAAACTTTACTGTAAATGGGAGAAACTGAAGCTCAGACAGAAGGATTTGGATTTGTCTTCCCTTCCCACCCAAAGTGAATGCAACCAGGCCCCAGGTCCCTCAAGGGAGCAGGACTCACACAGCTTCATGCCAGCATGGAATAGGAAAAGAAGTTCCCACCCCACTCACTGATTTTTGACTTGAGCACTTGACTAAATCAGAGTCTGTATTCTTCTCTTCTCTCTTCTGAACCTGATTTACTGCGGTGTATATCTGATTTAGGACTTCTCTTCTTTTATGCTCTCCTCAGGAGCACCAATGTCTGGGATGTTGCAACATACATAAAGCTTTTGGATGTATTTATGTGTATTGAAATGTACTTTACATGATACAGCTGCACACGCCCTTCCCACTATTCAGGCTCCTCTCCTCCCACTTAAAAACAAGCCTTTTGAAAGTACAAGGGAAAAATAATTAAAAAAGAAAAAAAAGCAATCTGCCTCAGGTAATGACATGATTGAAACATCACCATTTTGTCTGGAGGGTCACAGGAGTGCTTTATGAGAAAACTTTAAAGCTGCTAATTCTAAAGAACCTTTGATATTTCACCTTTTGTTGTTGCTACCATATTCTGCTTCCCGACTCATGGAAACAAAGCCCGCACCAAGGGCCCTGTCACTTCAACAAATTTGATGCCAAACATGTTATGCCATAGGGCAATTTGACAATCTGAGAAGATTAATTGAGCATATACATTTAGATCTTCCAAGCTGTTTAAGTAATTGAGATACTTAACATGAAGTAGACATCATGGCCCCTGAGCTTTGGGAATGCTATGCTTGATCTTACCTGTTTCAGCCAGATATGGTGTGGGCTCTGTGTGGTGATTGGGGTTTTGGCAAGAATCCTAACAGTGGTTCGTGTTCCATCATAACAGCTAGAAACTAAAGGGAAGACCTAAGTGATGTACTGCAAAGTACTTATGGTAGCATTAACAGTATACCTGATTGGACAAAATTATTTTCCCGTGTTTTAAAGTCACTCAGAACAAGGAACAGAGATTTCTATAGCTTTGGTGTAATTCCTCTTCAATGTTTTTAGACAACCAGGAGAGCATGGCAACTATTGCTCAGTTAACAGTTCATATTACCCTATTGCCTTGCTAGTCCTGTCTTTACGGTGATCATAAACTAACATTTTCTAGATCTTCATTTTTTACAAAAGTGTTCAGTTTCCAGAATTGCTTAGGTCTTGTAGTCAAGGATAGTTCTCCATTGCTTTGCTTCTAATAGGCTTTGAAACTATTTGATACTTGGTTGTTCATGGTCAAACATAAAGTTATTTCTGACCAAGCATTGGTAAATGGAAAATATAAAAATAAATCTCAAAATTAAAATTCACAAAGGCATAAACTCTACTCAAGTAACTGTAAGAAAGTTCTCAGGGTATATTTCCCAGATATGTTTCACTCAACAGCAGCTAATAGAAACGTTTGCAAGAAACAAATAAGATGGATTGTGAGCGTAATTGAAAAGAATGTGAGGATTTTACTTGAAAAGACGTTAATGGGTAATTTCTAAAATCATACTGACGTTTCTACTTGTACAAGAGTCCATTTGAGGAAAATGTCTGTGTATTTTGAAAGATGCAAGAGCTTTGAAAAGATCTAGAATTTTGCACTCTAGCCAAAACCAAATGAAGACAAATTAAAATGAAGTGGTTCTAGCCAAATGAGGCCAAGTCAAACCATAGACACTATTGGGACCTGTCCATCACAGACTTCTGGCAAAGATTCTTAACAACTAAAAATGTTTCCACCATTGCTTTTGCAAAGCAAATGGTCTGGGCCTCAGAAAGAGCTGTTTCTTGTGGAAATACTTAGCCTTTGGGTCCTGGTGGAATGTTACTTCGGCTGAGTTTGGCCAGAGCCACTGTGACTTTGCTTTAAAATTGTCTTCACTAGCCACTAAACAAGATAAATGAGAAACTGAGGCTTGCAATGTAACTACTCCTGTCTTTTGTGATACCAATGAGACAACATTGTTCTGACATATTAGAAGAATAAACAATAATTATTATACATTATATACAGTATACATATGTCTGCCGTCCTGGAAAAAAAGTTTTCCCTACCCCCTTTGGATATAAAGTAATAAATGATTTTTCTCTTTTTTCCCTAGACCCACCCAAACTCCTGGAGGCTGTGTCCTGTAAAAGAGGGAGGTACAAGCAGCTTATGGAATACATGAATTGTACCTTATAGGCTGTATTGTCAGATACACTTAGCAGAGATGGATGCAAAACATCCGATGGAACTGGCAACTAACTTATAGGTGGAATACTGATTTTTGAATATCTGCAAGTGATTTTTTTTCGGTTTATATTCTAATTTTGTGTCTTCTGGACTAGTTTATACTCAAACCATATAATGCAGAATTCAGACCTTATAATCCTGTAAGATAATGACAACTGGCTCTAAGGCATCAGTGGGGCCCTTTAGAACATCTAGAAGCTGCCATGAATATTGTTCTTGTTCACAGTATCCAAGAAGAGTGTCCACAGACTTAGGGAAGATGGAAAGTTTGAATTTTGATGCAGACCTTCTCAAATATTTTTAGCTTTTTCATCAGTATCTGTGCCAAGGATTCACCTGTTGTGACTGTTGTGACAGAATGGTAGGCCACAGGGCTGTTCTCAGAGGTCACAGTGCTTAGGCTGTGAATTTTCCAGGACCACCATCACATATATGTTTCTATACATAAGAGACCATGCAGCATAGGAGGGAGTTATAATCTGGAGCTTTCCTACAGGATGTGTAAATAATCATCTTTGTTAGTATCAGAATAAGTGAGAATGGGGTGGGTTGACCCTGGCTGGATGCCAGATGCCCATGAAAGCTGCCCTATCACTCTCCTTCTCAGGTGGAGAGGGGAAAGAAAATAGAGCAAAAGACTTGTGGATCAAGATAAGGACAGGACACTCAGCAATTACCGTCATGGGCACAACAGATTCAGTTTGGGGAAAACTAATTTAATTTATTACTAATGAAATCAGAGTAGGATGAGAAATAAAAACTAAATCTTAAAACACCTTACCCCACCATTCCCTTCTTTCGGAGCTTAACTTCACTCCCAATTTCTCCACCTCCTCCTTCACAGCAGTACAGGGAGCTGGGGAATAGGGGCTACAGTCAGTTCATCACACATTTCTGTTGCTTCTTCCCCCTGTTCTAATGTGAAGCGCTCCCATGAGAGACAGTCCTCCATGAACTTCTCCAATGTGAGTCCCTCCCATGGGCTGCGGTTCTTCATGAACTGCTCCAGTGCGGGTCCTTCCCATGAGGTGTAATCATTCAGGAGCAGACTGTGCCAGTGTGGGTCACAAGTCCTGTGTAGCAGACCTGATCTAGCATGGGCTCCTCTCTCCATGGGTCCACAGGTCTTACCAGAAGCCTGCACCAGCACAGGCTTCCCACAGGGCCACAGTTTCCTTCAGGAGTCCACCTGCTTCAGTGTGGGGTCCTCCACGGGCTGCAAGTGGGTATCTGCTCCAGCATTAACCACCATGGGCTGCAGGGGAATCTCTGCTTCAGTGCCTGGAGCACCTTCTTCCCCTCCTTCTTAACTGACCTTGCTTTCTGCAGAGCTGTTCCTTTCCCGTATTCTCACTCCTATCTCCAACTGCTGTTGTATGGTGGTTTTATCCCTCTTCTTAAATATGTTATCACAAAAGTGCTGTCATTGTTGCTGATGAGCTTGGCCTTGGCCAGCGACAAGTTTGCTCGCCCTTGTCCTTCTACTGAACACGGAGGAAGCCTCTAGCAGCTTCTCATAAAAGCCACCCCTCTAGTGCCCCCACTACCAATATCTTACCACACAAACTCAATACAGAGAAAAACTGCAATAATAACTGCACTTGTTCCTGATTAACATATTGCTATGGACTTTCTTTACAGAGGTCCTCAGGGTATTTAGTTCATTGCTTTACCCAGTATGCTCTATATAGTCAATGTTTACTGTCTTTGAGCTCTGTCCTGGCTATGATATAAAGAAAGGAGGGGAACGAAATGAAATGCTATGGAAAACAAAAGTGGTTTGAAGTATCACTGTAGCTAGCTCCAGCTGTAACAACAGGGTTGTGGTTTTCCAAATTTTAATCTCCCAAAGGAATCTGTATTAAATTCTTCAGTCCAGAGGTCAAAAGGGATTTTAGTCATGGAATGGGACAACTCAGCTTGTAAAATCTTCTGGGTAAGGGCCTTCTGCTCACTACCTGGACACATCTGTGGCGTATGTGTTCATGAAGTGTGCTTCCAAACCACACAGGAATAATAATTAATAATAGTGACAATAAAATCATATTATGCTTTTCTGTCTTCTATTGCATCACTAGCAGCAGAGCTAACACTTTACACAGGAGGCAATGCAGATTGATGATGTAGCAGACAACATGCTTAACTTTCCCACTGCACAAATAGGTAAGAAGTTTACGTATGTTCTTGAGCACAGCCTATTGTCATAGTATAAAATTTGTCTCAGGAATGTTCTCTGGGTTTTGTCATGCTGGTGGTATTTAGATACAAAAGTGTGCATGAATTAGAAATACAGTCTGGGCAACTTCAGAATTTCAGGATGTCTATTACTAGTAACAAGTTGAAATACAGCCCTATAAGTTGTTTGAGAAAATGTGATAGGAATCCCTAGGAACTAAAAAAGCATGGGGAAAAAAAAAATGATAACTCTGATCTCTTAGAACTGCTTTTTATTATTCTCCGATTCCTAAGAGAACATCCAGAAGGACCAGCCCAGCAATTCAAGCCATTGCTTTGAGAAACATTGCTGCTCATAATCCCAACACTTGACATAAGCTATTGGTGTCAATGGGCAGATGTATTAGAGAGGACAGACGACCCACACCAATTCTGGGGTTAGATACAAAGAAAGGTGAGTTTTCCATTTCCCACATGAATGCCTCTCTCTAAAGTGCTAGGAAACCTGGGATATGTTTCCTGTGCAATACCAGAGAAAGGCAGGTACAATATAATATATACTGCAGATAGATAAATGCCGGTAGGAAAGGCAAGGGTTGAGGCATATGTACCGCAGTGTCTGCCAGGAAATACAGGCTTATCTTGATCTGCACTGTGAGCCCACAACATCTAGAGACAAGTTTTTGGTTCCCATCAGAGCAGGGAACAGAGCTTGGCCCTCTGTGCCATGCTCGCCTTGAACGACTGAGCTGCTCTGATGATTCATGGGTTTTGTGGGCCACAGATATTAATTGCTATGTAACTAGAGGAATTAGAGCTTCTGTGGTCAGGAAAAGTCTTGCTTTTCTTCTCTGTTCCCTTAACTTTTGGTAGTGGCTGTGTTTCCTTATGGCTCCAGCTCACACAGGGCAGAGCTAGAATGTCCCTGTTTAAACGGAGCAAAAGTTTTTCCAAAGGGTCAAAGTTCACAACGAGCTTGTAAGCAGATTATGGAGCTGGTAGAAAGGCCAAAGGCACCCTAAGTCTTTACATTCCCAAAGTGCTGTGTTAAACTCTAGCCCAAGGGTGTACTTAACCCCAAAGAGAACGAAGGTCAAGTGAACTTGCAGCATTTCAAATGCAATCAGTTTGGAAAAGTAGCTGTTTATAAAGAAGTATATTACAGAGACAAGCTAATGTTAGCATTCCCTCTCTGCAAATAAGCCTGACCTATTGCTAGTCTTGTCAAAGAGCTGCCATGTTTGTTTTATAGCATCAAACAGTAAGGCTTTATTTCAGTTTAGGTTAAATCTCAGGGAGCATTTTGTCTTAGGAGCATTGAAAGTCTCCCTCTAAGGAGATGCAGGGGGAATATTTATGCCATCTATCTTTAGACTGGCTCCCTGTTCTGTCAGGAGAGTGAAGGAGAAGTTTCCAGAGGTCAGTTCAGAGTACCTGAAATGGACCCTGAAGCAATACCTGGGTGTCCCTTCTCTTTCCACAGCGTTTGCAGAGTCCAGAGTTGACCCTTGCAGAGATACTGCTTTGCACTTTCTCTGTGTTTTCTTTAAGGCATTCAGAGCTGTGTGTAAGGTGCTAATTGATCCTTATAAAATCCCCGCAGCATTTATAATGCTCAGCTGGTATGTGTGCACAGGAGTCACAGCAAGACTGTGATACAGATGGGAGTGTCTGGCTGTGGCAGAGCAGGAGGACTCTGAACACAGGGCAGCACAGTGCTTCTGCAGCCAAACTCATGTCTTGAGCAGAATAATGATGTGCAAATAGGGCAGGCTTCATCCAGCCTCACCAGCCCTCCTGCTTTTCTTAAAGATCTTTCATCAGGCACAAGAACACCCAGTGACTATATCATGTATGGCAAATAGCCACAGCTGAGCTTTCTGAGGATGCTCAGTAGTCTCTATTTGGTTTTTCTTTGGATGGGCAGGAGCAAACATATTATTCGGCATGAATAACTTTGTTATAAATGAGAACAACAACATAAAAACAGCAAATATTACAGTCTCCTTTGAAAGACTGTAGCCACTAACAGCACCTCACCCATGAAGGTCTTACCCTGTACATGTTGTTACTTTTTATTACTATTTCCATAACCATCGTAATTAATATTACCATAACCGTTAGTGTGACACTAGTGTTAGTACTGAGGAACCACAGCCGTGACCTGAGATCCTTTTTTGTGGTGTCAGCAGGACGGCATGAAGTCTGCAGAGGAAGTCAAATATTTTTTCAGAGGCAGCTCAGCAACATCTATATAATCAGTGCAAGACATCAGTCAAGATGTGGTGAAAAGCAAGGAATGAGTGGGCACCCCTCTCAGTATTGATGCTTTCCCAGCATACACCTGCATCTACAGTGTTTGCATGTTTCAAGTGCCAAAAATTATTCAGGTGGACACATGACTTGTACAGGTATTTTATGAGAGAATAAAGTTTTTTCTAGTTCTTTAAGTGTTCTTCAAGAAGTTTTGTCTGTTAGGTTTTGGTTTTGTGATAACATTAATCTTATATGAAACATTCAAAATTCTGAAACTTAGAACTTGTTCCTATAAAGCCCAGAAGTGAACTGTGGAATATGTAAAGATTTAATATTGTGGAATTTTATAGCAGACTCAGAAATGTCTGCTTTGTCAGGGAGATTGACTATTCTTGAGCCAGGAAGTTATTAAAATATGTAATATGGATATTTAATATTAAATGTAGACTTTGTCCTTTAAGGTTAAGAAAGCTCCCCTTTTTTTTTTTTAAGAATAAAATAAGCAAGCTTTTCTCATGGCTGACCCAGATGTTTATGAGAGGGGGAATCTTAAGACAAATTTCAAATACAGTGAAAATGCTCTGTCCAGGAGACCAAAATGCTTTAATTTTTCCTAGGATGCCATGCATCTTGCTCAAGAGCCCTGAGCATTGAACAATCCATGAAGAAATACTGTCTTCAGTACAGCTCTCTCAGCTCTTTCACAAGTAATTGCCTAATTGAAATAGTATCATTTATTAGCTTCTTTGCTTGAGGCTTCTTCAGATTCAGCTTCTCCTCTTGGGCATCCTCCTTTGAATTGTAGCATATACCTCAGCTAATTATAATGTGGTATCACCTGATAAAGCCAACTGAGATCATAATGGGAAGACACTGAAACATCTGCCAAGATTTGAAAATTGGATTTTTCTTTTTACTTATGCCAAAAACAGGTTACCTGTAATTAGTTCTAATTTATAAATAAGTGCAGGCTGTACTTCTAAAAAATACAATATCAAGCCTTGCCCCCATTTTAGAAACAAGGTAGGAGTCATACATCTCAATCAACTGCATACCTTTTCTGTGTCAGGATTAATAGCTTTGCATGGGAACTTAAGTAGGAGAAAGGGAGTTATACAAGCACCACCTAAATAATCATGAGACACCGGTCCCAAGTGACAAAAAACAATGGGACTAGTCCCAACAGTTGAAACCACAGGAGTTACAAATCCTCAAAATGGATTCTTTTTTTTTTGCTGTCTGACTTTTGAATATTTAGTATTCAGGCATTGCAGCTCTTCTTCTTTGAAATTTTTTTTGTTGTTATTTTTCAATGCTAGCTGTGATTCTCAAATAATCACATGGCTCCAGGAGCTGGAGTTTTATGAACCCACAGACACCCCAAGAACAAAACTGAGATGAGATCTGTCTGAGCTTACATCATGTACTTAGTGGCATTTCTTGTGGGTTTTGGTTGTTTGGTTTTTTTCTAGCTTTGTTCTTAAAGGTTCCAAATGGTTCTGCCCATTCGGCAAAAGCTGGGATCCTTTGTGGCCTTCCCATGGGCAGCACAACAAGGTGGGTAGATGAGCAGTGCCCTGGGCAGGTATGGTTGTGTAGGAGCATCAGGCTGGAACTTCAAAGGTGCTGTGCAGAAGGATTGAAATGATGAGAAAAAAACTCTGCCTGTGGAGTTCAGGAGTGAAATAACATTGTAGTTCAGATTTGACACACTGACCAAATGAAACATAATGAAAGCTGCTTTCACTGACCCACATTATATTCCTCCTGATTATAGTCAGTTCCTAGCAGTTTTCTCCATTATAGATTGAGGAAGGAAGGAAAAATCACTTCATGGCTATTGATGTTTGACATTTACCTGTACTCCACAGCTCCAAGTAGGTGCTTTGGAGTGGCTGTGTAGCCTTTGAGTAGGGACCACTTCTCATTTTGCAGACACCTTCCTATTCTCCAAACATCTCTTTTTATTTTCCTGTGTCACCTGATACATTTTCTACAACACATCCAAGCTTCTGGCCACCACGAGTATTTTCCTTGAGATGGCCTAGGTTGAACAGGCAGTTGAAGATGAAGTGATGACTGCTGCCTCGAGTTTGTCACATCCCCTTTGGTCTGTTTTTAGAAGGCTGTTGAAGATAAGCTGTTAGGCTACTTAGGGGAAAAAAAAAAAAAAAGATGCAAAGTGAGATGGTAGATGTGTTGAGGAGGACACTGAGATGAACAGAAATACAGAAAGTTGTTTTCAGAATGGCTAACCCCTTTGTGGTCTTGTTTTCTGCCTCTGAATGCCTGCCTGCAATTTTGCACTGAAACTGGCAGGGCAGGAGGAAACCTGAGTGCAGGCAGTTTTAATCACCTTACTGTACAGGATAGAACTCATGCAATCTAGGTTCCCAGATTTTACCCAAAACCCACCTTGGACTTTGTAAAGACCTTTCCCCCCCACCCCAGAGTATATCCCTCATATAAGGAAATGAACCAGAGAATGAACAAACTAATTATGTCAAGGTAAAAACCCTGGGTTCTTGAATTTCCTGACTCACTCTGGAAATTGATTTTATGTGTGTATGTGTGCAGTTTCTCTTTTCTTTCTTCTGTATTTCTAACAACAACTTTGTATTAAACGCTTCATCACAGACATTTGGTCAACCTTTAAAAGTCATTTCATAAACACTTGCTTGTGTTGCAGTTTGTCCATGAAGAAAGACCAGAATGAGTAATGAAAAAATAAACTTTCCCCTATGCTGTTTTTTTCACTTCTCTATTTCACTTCTCTATTTTTGATTTGCTCAAAGTAACCATAGGTTGCAGAGCTCACTGCACTCTTGTAGAAGATGGAGTGTCATGTGTAGGAATGAAGACAATTCAGTCTCCTTGGCATTGGCTTCTTCTGAGATTAATAATGAGTGTCAATCAGGAATCTGTTTCTTAGTCCTTCTTTAGAATCCAATTAATGAGGTAAATTACATACCTGTTTACTACTTTTGCCTGACTAACATGGTCTACTTTAAAAACAAACTGCTAATCTTCACCCAAGTTGTCATCATCCCAGCCTGTCCAAGCATTTGATAAATATTAATGTTAGATTGGTGCTTTACACCATTACTTCAGACTGGTAGCATGCACTGAAGCTACTGCTGTGCAGAACTTTACGGTGATCATTCAAAACATTTTTCTCTAGAAAATTTCTGCTCATATGACACCAAATGTTGCTCTAATCCACATGATTTGAAGTTTGGGATACTGTCTGTTTGGGTTATTACAAATACATTCAGTGGGCACTGAAATTTTCATCTGGATGAGTCACATTTGTGACAAACCATGAACAAGTTCAGCATTTATGAATTTCATTAGATTAAGCTCAAGAAATTTGGTAATAGGCCCCAAGAAGACCATTGTGATCTATGATTTGTTTATAAAAAGTTAGTTATTAAAAAGTTGTTTTAGTTGTTTGTTGTTTAAAAAGTTGTTTTTAAAAGTTCAGTCCTTGACCAAAACCTGTCAGTGAGCCTTCCCTTACAGTACAAACAGGTTAAAGAGCAAGCCACAAAACCAGTATAGTTCCAGTCATATTCAGGCAGAAACTTGCATGACGTAACTAATACTCTAGCTTGGCTAGATGAAAAACATTGATTTACATTAATTCCTCCAACTGTTCTACAAATTTCTTCCCATTTTTGTAACAATGAATTTCACCAAAATCAAAGCTGCACCTATGAAATGTTGATGTTGGACATTCTTGTTTTCAGCCCTACATTATAGACAGTAACGCATTTTTCATTTTTGTTCAGAAGCAGCCAATTCTCACATGCTGGGAAGTTCTCTTCACTCTGTCTGTGTGCGTGTACATGTGTGCGTGTGATGTTACACTTTTTGTGAAGTTTTGGTGCTCTCCAAAGGAGACATATGAAATCACCTGCTTACCCTAGGACACCAGGCAGGGACTCACAAGCTGAGGTCCTGGTCTTGGTTTCACCAATGACCTCTGACACATCACTCCATTCCTCCCTCATTCTCTTTCCACTCTTCTGTTTACTCTTTTGGGTCTGTTCCTACCATAAACTCCTTGCAACAGAAGTAATTTTATACAGGTTTTTGCACAGCACTCATTCCTGTGTGTCAATTCACCTTGATCCTTGATCCCATCCAGCTTGTCTCTCCACATCCAGATACCATGATCAGAGCAAGACAGCAGATATCCACAGATGGCACGAAAATCTTCCAGGACTTGAGTCTAAGCTGGCCCTGGCATGGCTGTACCTTTGCAGAGAGCATGGTGGACACCACCCTGCTCAGTACAGGAAAAGCAAGGTCCCAGTGCCTGCACATCCAGCGCTTCTCAGAGTACAACAGAAGTTTCACTGGGATTAGACCAGACACTTGTTTATTCCCTGGGTTAATTTCACACGCCAAGCACCAAGCTTGTGTTAATTATATGATTTACTGATCTGTGTTTCTCTTTTCATTGCATTATAAAAAAGGGCTTGAATAAGGATGTTTGTTCTGGTAAATTTTCACTTTTTTTGTGAATGGCCTGGAAATAGTTAACAGCAAGCACACAATCTGGGCCAAAAGGGACCGGAAGGTTCAGATTATTGCCTTATTTATTTTATTCCTAATTAACATTTTATGAGCTCTGAATATATTTACAGAAGCACATGCAGGAAAGGGCTTATGGACTAGCAGAATTAATAGCCATTGAATGCTCCACAGCTTACTCAAGATTTAAATATCGTGGAGTAGCCTTTTGCCTTTTCTGGTGGAAGCTGGACAGGCCTGTTTACAATAGGAACAAAATTTCACATTGGTAAATTTACTTTCCAAGTGTTTAGGAGGGAGGAAGACCTCATCTACTGGTGGGAAAATTTACCAAGCAGAGTTTACAGACAATCTCTTCATGCTCCTTTGGCTGGCTGTGGCAGTTTGTTCACTGATCTCAATTCTTTGTAGATTCATCAGAGAGCTGAACAGCATTAAATTTATTAATTAAAGTTATATCAAAAAACATAAGGCTATTCCTATAGCAGCTTCTAAAAATGGTCTCCTGGTATTAAAGGAAGTGCAAAGATGCTCAAACTCAGATACCATTCAGATCTACTTAAATGAAGAGAGGCTTCAGCCTGACCTCTCCTCTGAAGATCTGGGTTTGTCTCTGTGCTCTGAGATTATACTTCTCAAGGTTACATCCTGAAAACTTGACAATCATCACCTGGGAATAATCTGCATTGGTTTTTACTTAAGTCCATGGATAAATTTTAATGGAAAATTTTAATGTTTTCAAACTGACCATAATAAACCTAGGGCATATATCATCCTTTTCATAATCTTTGTCACTCAGAGCTGCTGAGGAATTTCCACCTTTTTTCTGAGCCCAGGAGGAGCACACCATTCCCATCCTGCCTGCTGCAATACCAGTATTGAATCATTTTTAACAAATCACCTCTCTCTTTTCCTTAAGTTTTGTCTGCTGCTTGCCTTGGTAAATGCAAGAGCTCTGGGTCCTATCAACCAATTGCCCAAGGAGAGTTTTATTGTCATTTTTGTTAACTGCCAAGGGAAAGGCTAAGGATGTTTATCAGAGAACTGCAAACACTCAGTCCTCCAAGAAATGTTAATACAATGCCCTTGGGACAAACATTGCTTCACTGATGTTTTTAAGCTGTCCATTACTTTTCTTTTGGGAAATAAAAGGAAAGATATTACCAAGAAAGAGAGGAAGATTTTATGGCGTGGTTAAAAGTAGAAATAATTTGGTGGTGGCAAAAAAAACCCAAACCCCACAACATTTTTCTCCCCAAATACATTGTTAATTGGGAACAGATCAGCACTGAGATCTGAGTGCAGATAAATTAACTTTTCCTGCCTACCTAGGATGCAATAGAAAAATTTTATATTTGGTTATATGTGCCTTATAACTCATGCTGCCAGTTTGTTCCATGATCCTGAGCAAAACAAAAACCTCAGTGAATTATTCATCTGTATTATGTGAATTTCAGCTGGAGAAGAGTTTTAAATGCATTTAGATGCATATTGAAATCTAGATGCATGTTGAAATCCATGAGAGTTACAGATCCAAATTGTTCAGGTATCCCTGAGAAGCCCAGTGAATACCTGTCAACTTCTTTAGACATGTAGGTGTTTTCTGCCTCTTCATTCCCTTGTGAATCCCAGTTTTATGGGCAGACATTCACCATATTCCCAAATCATGAATATATTAGCTACCCCTTTATATTATTTGCATGTTTTTTCCCACCCTACAAATTCTCACGGTTTCCAACATCAGCATCCTTCTGCCAAAAGTAAAGTGGGAATGCCCTTGCAAGCAAGTTGTTGCTTCTCAGTACTGCTCTTACCACTCACTTGCCTTGGCTGACTCAGAAGGGCCTCATAATTGTGCCTTTTCCAGCCAACCACCCTTACAGTTAGAGCTCTCTTACAGGGTGGTAGCAGAAGAAGGAAAGGATAGGAAAAACAGCATTAACAGAAGATAGAGGGAAAATACAGGGTCCTGATCAGCAATGGACTAAGTCAGCTATTTGAAGCATCAGCGAGGTTTAGCCACTGCAATAGCCATTTTGGATGGAGATAAATGAATGCTGATTCCTATCTTTACCCAGAGGACACCACAAAGTTCATCTTCGGTGGCAATAGCTGCATGTGCTGGTAGTCCTTGTTGCCTTTTCATCAAGACCATGATCTTGCTGCAACTATTCAGCTATTGGCCAATATTCTGCTATTACTGTTATCTAATTATGCAGGGAAACCTGCAGGTGATGTTTGATTCCCAGACAAGGAGAGGGAAAAAAAAAATATCACTTGAAACTGGTTTATGTCAAAGGGTGAATTACAGTGTGGCATAAACAAACAGCCCAACACATTATCCTGTTTATGTGGGATCAGAGAATGTTTGCAAGTCTGAGTCCTGAGGGAGACACTTATAGTAATAATGTCCAGACTTCCTTTGCACAAGGTCCAGAACTGCAGGAGAAAGGGAGGGAAAAATGAGGTTTAAGTGTTTTGTGAGAAATAAACCGTGTAATAGGAAATTGATGTTATTCCATTTTGCACCATTTTGTGCAAATGTGCAGATGTAAGGTTTTATTTTTCTTCCTAGAGAGAGTTTGGCCTATTGCTGGAGGTTTGTACATCTCTGTAAGAATGAAAAACTGTAGCTGCCCCACATTTATTTCTATTTTTTCTCTCTTGGATTCTCAGTTTCACAAAGAATAAGTTCTGCTTGTTATAAATGAATAATTTAATAATAGTAAGCTTTTACCACGTGGAAGAGAGCTACTCCTGCTTCTGTTGTAAAATTGCTGTCTTTGATTGTAATTTTGAAGCAATTTCTCGTCTTACTGGTGTGCCTTCCTTTCTGTAGATATTGTGAGGTATATAGATATTTACCTATCCACCACAAAATGCTATGAATCAAACCTAGGATGTTTTACCATTACAAATTCAAAACCCAGAGAAGGCAGCTTTCTCCTCTAATGAGGTCTAAAGATCTAATAAATATCTCGATGTTGTAGCAACAAGTAGATTAATTAAGAAAGACTATGAGGCAAATGACTATAATGTCATGGCAGAAAACAGTCCCCATCTCTGCCTGGTTTTCACATAGACAAAACATGAGTGGGACACACTCCTTTGTAGGATTTAAGTTCTGCCTGCTTCCCACTGACCACTGCATGGAGTATGAGAACTCCACTCTTATCTCCCGTCCTGGTGATCGTCAGTGAATACAGCTCAGAGTAGAAATCTGTGGCATCCTGTGTCACTGAACTATTGTGCACAGAAAGCCTACTCAGACTTGAATGTGTTTTGGACATTCACTGTCCTCACTTGGTCATGTTCTTCCATATGTACTGCATTTTCTGTCAGGTACTATAGTCTTCCTCCAGTTCACTGTGACACATAACCCAGCTGGACACTCGGGCTACAACTCCCATGTTATGGATTAGTACATGGCCACACTAAATTAAATCTTTTCATTTAGAAATGTCAAAACCTAAAATCTAGAAAATGAAACTACACTGAACCTTCCCTGTGGAACTTTTCAACTAGTAAAAACCGTTCATCTTTCATCCTGGATTGGGAGTTGAGAGGTTCAGGTAGATCAAAGAAACAGTTACAGTCCTGAAGACATCCAGAGGCTGGAAAATGTCATAAATAAAATAAGTCATAAATTGCTCCAGATAATTTAGCAATACTAAGAAGTCAGAAGCAGAAACTTATATGGGAGGGAGGAATAAAACTACTCTTGCAAGAACATTTTTTCTCAACTGATGTTACTTTTAACAGACACTTAAGTGTCTGACTCTCATCCCATGGAGGACACAATTTGATCCTGGCTTCTTGCCTTAGCAGGGCAGATATAAAGAACCATTTAATCATCTTCTCCATGTTAACAGTGGGGAGGGGGAAGCAACCTTTTTGTCAGGTTGTCCCTCTTCTACAATAGGTCGGCCAAGTGGCCAGTCCTCTGGGAGCTGTATATCCCTGTTTGGAGTAAATTATGTTCCTCAAGATCTGATTCTTGGCTTACCCCATTCAATGTCCTGGCCAGCCAAGCAGAGCTATCCCACTCTGAGAAGAGCTGGTCCAAACACCTTTTCTCCTAGCATGGGGGAAAGCAGAGACTCTGGAAGCCACAGTTTTTCTATGATCAGCTCTTGTGGCAGACCAAGTAAAAGCACCCCCTTTCTTCAGGGATTAAATAGAATTGCCTGTGGTTTATAATTGAGACTGAAATAAGGAATACAGTCTGTAGACAGCCTTTTACTCTTGATTTCATTTGTTGCTCTGTAGTTTGACATGCAGACTCTGGATAAGAGTTTAAAACTTCAGCAAATAGCAGAAAGTTCGAGGAAACATTTGGAAACGAGGATCTCTTGACTAATGGTACTTATTTGGACTCCCTTTGATCAAGTATAATGATGCTTAAAAGACGGAGTATTTGAATAGAAAATTTTTAAGTGGAAATCATATTTAATACCCTCATCACTGGTTGTTAAGGGAAAAAAAAACCCACACAATAGGGACTTCAAGGTTCTCTCCCCTTCTCCCATTCTGGTTTATGGCAGAGGTGGAATTTTTTGCTTTGCTATTTATTGACTTGCTTTAGTGCTCTCAGATGGAAACATTATCAGACTCATCACCACAGAATAGATCAAAGACAACAGATCAGACTCCTCCCTGGGGTGAAGATAAACTGCTGCACTTGACCTGCGCCTGGAATGTCTAATGGGGTCAAAATGTAGAAAAATATTAATACTTATTCACTTCCACCTCCGCACCAGCTTTCCCCTGGATCCTTTAGCAGCTACTGCATTGGACAAGGCAGCAGCTTGTATTGTTTTCGGACACAGCTCATTTCTACAGGTAAAATATAGGGCAAGCCAGAAGACCATTGCTTTTTGCTTCATTCAACAAAGTACTCATTTTTCCAAATTCAGGGAGAGACACTAGATTCCTTCAATATCCTTTTAAAGTGTTGTCTCTCAGATTTTTCCTTCCAACTAACAAAATAAGCCTCTTCTCTCACCCCAGTCTTCCCTTTTTTTTGAAAGCTTATGCTGACAAAAAAAAAAATGGTGTTCCAGCCTTCCTTTCCTACTTGGCACTAGAAGAGAAATGGCTGTAGGATTGAAGGGAACTGTCTGCTTCAAGATCAAAGCAGCAGCCTCTGCTGTCTGAGCAATTTTAAGATTCTTTTCAGCCAACTGCATGGGCCCGAGCGGGTGACCAGTGGCAATGTGAAGCACAGCAGGCAGCTCTGTAACAGCAAGCAGTGGAGACAGCGTCACACCTTGCATCTCCTAATGACGGCCTCTATTTTGCTTACAAAAATGCTGCTACAGCAGCTGACTCTAGCCATGTGCAAAGTGCCCCTGCCTTTTGTTGTGATTATGAGCTCCAGGATCCTGTTAGTTTGCAGTAAATCACTCACAGCAGCCCCAAAAATGAATAATTTGGTCAAGTCCTACGCCAGCTGGTGTCCCGTAGAGAGTCTGTCTACAGACACCTTTGTGGGTTGCCTCTTCTATTTCCTGAGCATGAGAAGCCCTTATTTCAGAACCTGAGCTTATTGCAGCTTCTGGGTGACTGCCATGACCTCATTTATAATGTTGCAGAGCTGCACTGATTCATCTCTTCAGGAAATATGGTCTCACTAGGCTTGTGGACAATATATAGACAAACTGTGAGTGGCCCTGTTTCCACTGTATCAGCTCTCTCCAAAACAGAAATGGTCCCTTCTTGGGACTGTCATTGTTTCTCCAGTGCCTCAGAGCGCTTACAAAGGGAAAAGAAGTTCAATATTGAGAACAGTGGTACAGTAACAATAATACATGCAAAATATAGGTAGATTTGAAAGAAAAGCCCTAATAGCATATGCAGTTGAAATGTGCCCTGCAAAACGTACACCATTTTAGCACCATCTCAACTTGTTAACTTCATCCTCAAGTACCTCTGATTCCAGTTTTATCAGGAATAAAGATAGGCAATGTCATTAGGGTTGTAACTTGTTTGTTGAAGTTCCCTAGGATACATCCAGGGACTTCCTGAGTAACAGAAACAATCAATAAATTAATTTATTATTTCTTATATTTTGGAACTAACCGCCATTTTTTTTCAAAAGTCAGACACCTTCCACCCTCCCCGACTCTGGGCATTAAGGCACATGCGAAGCATATTTCCAAAAACCGACCCACGTAAACTCAGTTTATCTGTACCATCATCAGTCACCCCTTCTGGCATGCAGGTCTGATTTGATGCATTAATTCAGAGATGCAGATCTACCTGGGAAGATCTACAACCTTTTGAAAGAGGAGATCATGGAAAGCACAGTGATATTGTTTGGAAGTTGTGTGGTTTTATTTGTTCAACAGACACATTCTTTGTTTAAGTCCATCTTTCTCATCAAAGTATAAGGAATACAATGGGCACAGAGAGCAGCATACCCACTGGTACAAATACGCCTGGCAACACAAGCCATCGTAACTTGACTTTCATGGCTTAAGCACTCATAAGTTGTTATTAATGTTTTGTTACATTCTGACAAATCCCCACCTGCCCACCTGCAGGTATGTGTTGCCTGGAGTGTTCAATGAGTTGTATGGCTAAGGGAAAAAAATCCAGTGGCAATACTGAAATACCATCAAGACCCAGAGCTAGGTTAAAAGCAGGAAATATCTTTTCTTCTGCACCCTGCTGCCCAACCACTTAGTATGAAGGCCAAGTCATAATGTCCTGCAGGGCACTGAGAGCTTAGGATGGGCATGTACAAGAAGATTGCTGATATCATGGAAAGGGAAGCCTGTTCTTGGCATTAGCCTTTGAAACAGAGTAGATTTATTTGGATTGCCTTTGATCTTTTAATTACAATATGTTTTCATTCTCAAAGCCATGAGTCCAGTTTATCTTGCTATAATTCACATGTATTATTTTCGTGATTCTTGGCACCTCTGAGTTGCAAGTCTGTGCCTCTCCTGTAGGACAAGAAGTGAACCTTGCATCTTGGCTTAGAAGTGCTGCTGCTGGGGCCATTATGGAGAATCTGAGGTGATTCATTATTTAAAGACTTTTGGGCCCATTCTCCAAACTTGGAAGGGATTCTTGGCAAATGCCTGCTCTACCCAAATTTGCTAGTGTTTTCCCAGAATGTATGCAAAACTGAAAGTGAGGTGTATCAGTATATGCTCTGAAAGGACAAGTGAATTGGAAGGAAAAGATTGTGGATTTTTTTTCCTAATTCCTTTTTCTGATATTTCTTGACAATACATGTTAGTGCTGGAAGTAAACTAGAGTTTATTTCAACCTCACATAAGAGAGTTGTTTTGTTCATGTGCTGGTAGTTTGTTGTGGCCTTAAAGAGTCTTTTTACCTTAATGGACTTGTATAAAAATGACTAGCTGGAATCCACAATAGGTTTTAGAGATGAACAGGATTGTCCACTGCAACAGTGCTATTGATGTCATGACATTATTGGCTGTATTCTTTCAGATCTTAAAAAACTCTTTAAAACTCTGTATGAAGACATTCAGAAAGATTATTTGTTCATTTATTTTGCTAGAGGTTACCATCTTTGAGGTAAAAATAAATTTTAAAGACTCCAGGAGAGAAAAAAGCCTTGGAGAAAGTAGGGTATATTTTTATATAGCTAGATAGTGCTGAAAACCAACACCAGTGGAACCATTGCTACTATCCTGTAGATAAGGCAATTGCCCTGTTGGCATTAACAGCGATGATCTGAGAAGGTCAGCTTTTGATTAAACAAAATTGGAATTATCTTGGAGCAGAGCATTCACTTGTTTGAGCCATCGATATTCAGTAGTTGGTTGGGAACAAGAGAGGTGTTGAATGACTTTGAGGTTTAGCTTATTTCTAGCTATGGATTGTCACTCTGGTAATTAAAAAACAGGCTGAATATTAAAAGCATTCATAAATGACTGACCCCAGAAGACCATCAGTTCATTATAATGTACATGCCCAGACAAAAATTTCCTGGAATGACCTCTGATGAACTCTAGATTATTTTGTCAGGTATTTATTGGTCATTTGGCATGGCCTATAGAAAAGGAATGGTTTATTACTCATGTCATACTCACTGCAAGCAAAATCTCACCAGCTGAATACAAGTGAAAAAATATGAAACTCCTTGGTGTTAAAGCATCCAGCTTCAAACATATATGAGCTTGTTCAGATTATTTTATTTCTGCATTTTGAAGTGACTATGGCATTTTGCTTAATATTAGATAATTTTTTATCATTCCTACTTCAAAACCAATCTATCATCAATTTCTATCTTCATCTCAAGACTGTATTCTTCAAGCTCACAGGGACATAATAAACACTAATATTCCTGCCTTGGATGTGATCAGATATGCTTCATCTTGAAATACATTTCAAAACAATGACTTGTGCTGTGGAAAATTTGCCACAGGACTGTTCCCTTTATAATAAGTGTCTGCACGTACTTGGGAAGCTCCCTTTTAATCTGTGCTTGTCTTGCTGAAATTGTTATTAGGAAACCAAAAGATATATTCCAAGCAGAAGGTTCTTGGAATCGTGTTAATCAGAAATGGCAGCACCAAAGAGAAAATGCAGTATTTTTTTGTATATTTTTTTCTGCAGTAATTTCAGAATAGAAAGTGGCATTTGCTACAAAAGAGGGCGATGTTACTCCCTTAGTAAGGCAAAAGTCCTCAACCTATACAAAAAAATCACTTCTAACTCTTTTTTTAGAAGAAAAGACTTCCTGTAATGCAGCAAGTTCCCCTAGAGTATTATGGGAAAGGGCAGGTATTTCTCTTTCATAGAGGACTTATATGCTTTGGGAAAGTTGAATATGACTCAGAAAACAGACAAATTTCACTATCTTATTCAAGAAAGGCAAGATGTCCACCACTCTTAAAGGAGAAATATGACTAAATGAAATCCCAGACTCTCTGCCCCCTGTACCATCATTTTTACTCTTCTCGATTTTTACTAGGATTTTACATAAACCTTTTTTGAAAGTTATCCTGCTCCATGAACTGCCTGGAACAATATGTATAAGAAATTTCTAAATATCAGGAGAATAAATTTTCATGTCTGAATTCTAGACCAAACTTCAAATGCCTTTTCATCTCTGTATTCATCACATAAAAGTATGAGCATCCACTTAAACACCTTCCACTCATTAATAGCCCAGCTGAGTATTACCAAAAGAAGATGAAAATGTCAAAAACAAGCCTATCTTTCTAAGAAAGCTTATTTAGAAAGGTTTACTTAAAACCTGAGGTTCCATAAGGATTCTGAAGAATCTGAGACCTGGATCTCAACTGCATGACACATCTTAAACAGGTTATCTCAAAGGAAACTGTAGGCCTTCCTGGGTTCTCATTTGGAGAACCTGTTTTGAACTGGCCAGGTAAAGTTCATAACTATGAGTACCCTTGTTTTTCTTTAATACTTAGGGTTTCTCTCCAGATACTGGAATGAGGTGCAATGCAGAGTA
>JANHFX010021524.1:6653-49352 GCA_027560015.1 Chloroceryle amazona | reverse complement strand
AAGGAAAAAAAAGGGGAAAGGAAAAAAAAGGGGAAAGGAAAAAAAAGGGGAAAGGAAAAAAAAGGGGAAAGGAAAAAAAAGGGGAAAGGAAAAAGTCACTTTGCAGTGCTACTCTTCCACCAAACCCAGAGAAGAAACCCCATCAGCTGGGCAGAAGCCTGCCAGCTTGGTTTGTAGAAGTCAGAACAGCTCTGACTGTCTCAGTGGATCTGTCCTGGTTTACTCTGGCTGGCAACCTGGCTCTGTGTAATCCAAACGGACAAATCTCTCGGTAAGGCAGATGACGAATGGTGGATTAAAAAGTACCTAGGCTATATATACATAATACAGCTATTCTCCCTCCCCCACAAATGCACTTTCAGAAGGAAAAATGAACACATGGCGATCTTTACTTTGTCAAAGTTTTGCATTTGTTCCCTGTTTGTCAGCCACGACTCCATATCAGGGGCAGCCTGAATGACGAAAGCCTCATAATCTGCAAACATCTGCGTGAAACGGTTGGCAAAAACCTCGCGAAGCTGCACGTTCAGTTTGTAGTCCCTCAGCTCCACCTCCTCACACGGCAGTTTCCCATCCTTTTCCTTCTCAGTGAGGGGAGCTGTGATGGCCATTTTTTCCATTGTCACACCTGTTCTTTTGGCAAGGGCTTGTAAGCGGGCAATGGTCTCGTTGCCTTTGAGCAGCTCATACATGTTGAGGGCATTGCTGGAGATGTTTCCATTCTTCTTGTCGTTCACCAAGTCACTAAGAACCAGGTTCTTGAGTTTGGTGGCACTGTCGCTGCAGTGCAGGTTACCTTCTGGTGGGATCCCAAACTGCAGGAGGACCTCAGAGATTTCCTGAATAAACTCCAGCTTGTTGGGGAACTGGGGGAATTCCTCTGGCAGTTCGATGAAATGGTTATCGATGTCTACAAAGCACAAGTTTGCCTGAAATACACAGAAAAGTTTCAAAATGGACACTCGGCACCAAACTGGCTCCTTCACTATGTAGCGCTATTTTCCCAGGGTGCTTCCAGATAACATGGTAAGAGCACACATATGCTGAAGAATTTATCTGTGTTGTCTAGCATATGAAATCTCAGACTTCAGTGAAGCTGAGGGTCAACTGGATGGCCATGATTTCATGAATAAATAAGCCTCCTGTCACCTTCTGTTCCCTCAGGACTTATAGATCCCAAAATTCCCACTACAGACATTTGATATCCCCTCCCAGACTGGCCAAGGACACACCAGCAAGCAGGATGTGCAGCACCACTTCTCAGCCCACGTAAATACATTTGTGTAAATTACCACATCTTAAGGACATGGTTATTTTACCAAAATCCAACTGCAAGAAGCCTCTGTAGCTGTGCTATCAAGGAAGAAGATATTCAGTGAGAAAGATGACACTGCTACAAGCAAAGCCACAAAAGAGGGTCCCATGCAAATTCTTTAGGACCATGTCTGAGTGTAGCTTGTCCACTAGAAGTCAAGCCCTATTTCCCCACTCCCCTCATCCTCTGTTGCCATGGAAGCTTTTAATCTTGACAATTCCTCTGTTGAGATTTAAACAGAGTGCTCTTAGACAGCTTTGCTATGAATGGAGATGGATCTCAGTCCATAAGATTAAAGCTAAGCAAAGACATAAATCTGGCGGAGCAGATACTTTTAGTAGCTAAGTGTCAATGGGGGGATGGAAGAGACCTACATGAAAATTAATTACATTGCAAATGCACCCTCAGGAATAATAGCAGAATGAAAAACAGTAATTGATCTTCTGAACTGCGGATTACATCTGAAATTCACTGTCTGAGTGCACCGTGATGAAAAAAAAATCTTAAACCAGGTCAGATTCCCAAGATGCTGAGCTCTGACTGGTTTTCCCCTGGCATAAAGCTGCTGAACAGGAGATGCAGAAACCCACAGAGCACCAGCAGCAGGTCTTTGTTAGTCTGACTTGGCCATTAGCACAGCTCCCCCAGCTTCTCCAACGCATTTTTTTCTTTACTTTTCACCAAAGACTGTAGACTTTTCTTTAGATTATGTGACCAGAAAGGGCATATTTTCCTCTTTTTCCAAGAAGGTTAATTTTCAGCAGGACAATGTATTCCACAGCAAACATGGCTATAATATATTGGATATTTCAGGGACATGTGTGACATTAATCACCTTTCATATAGATACTTTAAAGGGTATTAAGATACATTTGGTAAAGCAGAAGTGTCCTTTCAGCTCACCCTTTCATCATAAATTTGGACTGCGCACAGAAAAGTATTTCTTCATAGAAAACAATTGGCTTTACTTAACTATACAGCTATTGAAGAGTTGTGGTATGCATCAGTACGTTTTTTTTAGCTCAGGGACTGACTTCTTATCTATCAATATTTCATTTCAAAGGCTTTTTAATTTCAGCTCTGCATATCATTTACAAAATTTGAAAAATGAGATTTGGATTCAGAAAACCCTTGGGGAATTGGTCTCACTTCTCTCTTCAAAAACATCTGATGATTATAGTTAATGCAGAGAGATTAGTAACCTTAAGACAGCAGGATGGCCAGTTGTTAGAATTTTTATCTCTAACAAACAAATGGTTTATATTTATAGAGCAAGAGCTTGAAAAACTAGCCCCTGGCCTGAACAATAAAGGAATGCTAAAGCGAACAGAGCTTCATCACTGCTCACATGCTGAAGGATTTTCTATTTTTCACTGTCTAGAGGAATTTGAGATTCAAGATCTTCCCTGTTCCATACCCCTTTCTTTCCCTCTCCCACGGTTACTGGACCTATGGTGTTCTTAAATGCTAACATTTTTCACTCATTTGTTAAACATCATAATTTCCACCCCACTATTACTCTTCCCTCACTGGCAATATTTAATTTGTTATTCCAGCAATACTGCAAGCCCATCACATTAACATTTTAATTTAAGGAAAATGACAGCTTAATCTGCTAACTAAAAGCACATGACTAATAATTTTTTTTTAAAATCACAGTCATTATGTAATATTAGCACGATTTTACTGAAAAGCGTAGCTAGATACCAGCTTTGCTTCCATGCCAATGCAAATTTCATGCAATTGGGTCAATTGTATCCACGGGGTAAGACTTGATTTGCACTGTTACATGCTACCGAGGCTAAGAATCAGTCACCTCTACCCAGTACTTAAAATAGACCTTTATTAAAAACTGTATTATCCTTGACCTGTGTTTATTTCTCCACTTCCACATACAGACTCTTTCTCCTGCGTATTCTCCTCTGCTGCTGCTCACATCTGCCTCCTCAGCAAGAGCCCCCCGATTTGCAAGCCTGAAGGTCTCTGCCCTCAGGAGCGGTTCCTGCATGGAGCCTAATACAGCACTGCCACCATCGTGAGATGTTACAGTCATACAGACAGCTATTTTTAGGGTCCCCACTCATTTTAGAAGAAACCCAAGTTCAAATGCATGGCACGATTAAGAGGTGGGTGACCATTGTGGAAGCAGACAGGCTAGCCATATCTCAAAGACTGCAGTATGGAGAGTGATCAGTGGCCAGGTTAAAATGCAAAGCAGTTTTATTCATCTTGTTGAAATTTTAAGAAAAATCTCCATTTCACTCTCTACCACCAGTGATTTTAACAGGAAGATCAGGAGGACGACCTTCCCTTCCATGATAGGAATAGGCAAAGTTTTCATTTCCCGTTTCACGGCAGGACGGAAGATCTTCAGTTCAAAAGATTATCATTGTAGTGAAAGTATGTATACGTGCCTCTAAGTGGTACATCTGATGCAAACCTGGCTCGTTTGAAGCCAGGACACTGGTCTAGTGATAGACCTTGATCCAGCCAGGAACACATGCGCTCACCTTATGGTGAAGTGAGGCTGGCAGGATGAGGGACAGGTTTATAGCATCTAGCCATTTAGCAAATGCACCTGAGAGCCAGTTTTATAAGGACCACCCCCGACTGAAATGCTCTTTAGCCCCGTGTCAATAGGGCTGTGATACTGACAAAGAGTAACAAAACCTGGTGAAGCGTGTGATGTAGGGAAAGCAGAGAAACTTTCAGTGTCACAGCAAGAAGCAGAAAGAGAAGCATTTAGAAGTCATTGCAGTTAGGGGCATTCATTAAATTGAAATGGACCACAAAGGGCTGTGGAGACTTTCTTCACTACCTTACTCCTGCTGACAAAGAGTCTTCACGGTGCCAGAGAAGCCTCCTAACACTGGGCATGGCAATTTCCAGCAGGGTTTCATGCAAATATTAATAAGATGTTTCACAGTAGCAACCCCAAAGGCAGAGACTGACCTCCTGAGGCAGTTCCAGCTTGGAGCGGTCAGTTCCCTCCTTGGACTGCAGCCCCATCAGGTAGGGAACAGGAGCATCCAGAAAATGCAGGAGAGAGGCAGGAAGGATGGGGACATAGACGTGCTGCCACTGAAAAGGGAACAGCAGCGTTGTGATCCCCTCTGCCACCGTCATCAGACGCTGATAATCTAGAAAGGAAGAGAGAGAGACAGACATCAAATTATCTTTGTGTTTCACTTCTGAAATCTGGTTGGCAAGCACATCAGTGAAAAAACAAGACAGAAACTATGTTTATTTGGTAAAATGTTATTTTAAAATTAAGATTAAATTAGATAAAAACCTTACATATTACTTAATTAATCAAAACTCATTACCCTGGGGAGGAAATTGCTAAGCATAAATATTCATACCTTATCTAGACCTATCCCATAATTAATTTATTAAAAGGATGGCAAAAGTTCTCTCTACGTTACAGTATAATAATACTCTAATTCTATAAAAAACATTTATTTTTACAAGGAAAAAGGAAAAGAAAGAAGTGAACTTCAAGGAAACACTGTGGTTTATCACTTGCTCCTGCCTACCCGCTTCTGTTTCACTACCTACTAATTCTATGGCTGAGTGTATCAATCATAGAACTTTTTAGGCTGTAAGGGACCTCTAGAGGTCACCTGATCCAACCTCCCTACACAAGTAGGGACATCTCTACCAAGGGCAGGTTGCTCAGAGCCCCATCAAGCCTGACCCTGAATGACTCCAGGGATGGGGCCTCCACCAGCTCTCTGGGCAGCCCATTCCAGTGATCTATCACCCTCATATTCAAGAACTTTTTTCTAATATCCAGTCTAAACCTATCCTTTCCTAGCTTAAAACCATTGCTCCTTGTCCTATCATTACAAACCCTTTTGAATAGACCTTCCCCTGCCTTCATGTAGGCCCCCTTCAGGTACTGGAAAGTCACTATAAGGTCCCTCCAGAGCCTTCTCCAGCCCGTCTTCATACAAGAGATGTTCCATTGCCCTGATCATCTTGGTGGCCCTCCTCTGGACACGCTCCAATACGTCTACATCCTTCTTGTGCTGGGGGCTCCAGTACTCCAGGTGAGGTCTCACCAGGGCAGAGCAGAGGGGCAGATTCACCTCTCTTGATTTGCTGGCCACAGTTCTTTTGATGCAGCCCAGGATGTGATTGGTCTTCTGGGCTGTGATTGCATGTTGGTGGCTCATATCCAGTTTTTCATCCACCAGCAGCAGCCCCACGTCCCTCTCCACAGGACTGCTCTCTAGCATGTCCTTTCCCAGTCTATGCTGATAATGCTGGTTGCCCCGGCCCAGGTTCAGGACCATGAACTTTTCCTTGCTGAACTTCATAAGGTTCGTCTGGGCCCACCTCTCCTGTGTATCCAGGTCCCTCTGGATGGCATCCTATCCTTCTGGCATATCAACTGCACCCCTCAGCTTGGTATCATCCACAAACTTGCTGAGGGTGCACTCAATGCCATTGTCAATATCATTAGTGAAGATATTAAACAACACTGGTCCCAGCACAGACCCCTTGAGGGACACCACTGTCACCTTCCTCCATCTGGACATTGAGCCACTGACCATCACTCTCTGGATGCAACCATCTAGCCAGTTCTTTGTCCACTGCATGGTCCACTCATCAAACCTGTAAATCTCCATCTTAGACGTAAGGATGTTGTGGGGGACTCTGTCAAAAGCCTTGTAGAAATCCAGATAGATAACATCCATAAGTCTACCCTTGTCGACTGATGCAGTCACTTCATTGTAGAAGGCCACTAGGTTGGTCAGATAGGACTTGCCCCTAGTAAATCCATGCTGACTACCTAGGATTATCTCCCTGTCCCCCATGTGCCGTAGCATATCCTCCAGGATATGCTAAGGTGAAGCATTTTACTTCTGAACACCCCCTTTTTAACCTTGCTGAGCACAAAATCCTAAGAAAAATATGGAGCATTGGCCTCTGGCTGCTTTTCATTTTAGCCATGGTCCTAATTTTATGTTCTGGCATTGACTGAGAGTTCTCGGGAGATAATAATTCAATTCAAACTTAAGAAGCAAAGAAAATGCCTTCTGTGAGCTCTTCCAGTCTTTCAGTTGTTTCCTTTTTTTTTTTTTTAATCACCCTTTCATACTTCAGGTGGTTCTGTGTTTTTTAGGACCTCCCACATTTTCATTGTCAATCTGTAAGTGCAGTAAATGAAAATTCAGTGGATTGGAAGAACAAGCTGGTGAAGAGCAGAAAAATTGAAAGCCTCACTCACCTGTTTTTCTGCGCATATTGAATCTTTGTGAAGGAATTGCATATTGTAAGGCAAATACTTTTCAGCTCATATTCGTTGGGCATTCCAGTCCCTATGCTCTGAATGATAGGACTATAGATTCAGTTCCCTGCAATCACACTTGTTTGCATTCAGGGTGTTGTGGCAGCCCATGCAGTGACAGAAGAAAGGCAATTTCTGTAATATAGTCAGGGCTCTTTAGAAAGCAAGCAAGCACAGACGTGATATTAAAAGAAAGAAGCAGGACCTAGGTGGGCTTCATTCTGAAGCTGAGCCAGTGTTTTAGTGTGGCTTCAGTATCTGTACTGTTCACATTAACCCACTGTGTCTCATTTTCCCACCATAAAACTTGAATAATGGTATCACCCTCCTTTACAGGGAGCTTTTGAGGCTTATTTTCTTTGTGAATTTTATTGAACTGGGGAATGGACAGAATACATCATTATCCTCCATGCTTCTACATCCCTCATCAAAACCTGCTGCATCTCAGAAATCACCAGTATTAATGGCTACAATGGAATTCCAGGGGTTTTTTTTACATTTCTCAGTGTTTTAATGAAGTTCTATGGAACTGCTTAACTGAAATAGCCAAAATAAACAAAGCGGTGTTAATGCAATGAACTTTATCCACATTTCTGTCCTTTCCTGTTTATTTTATATCAAAGCACCCTTTCTGTCAGGGGCCGTGTCTGTTTGCACAGCATCTAGCAACACAGTGAGCTTATAACGCGAACAACAAACTACTAGAAAAGTTTACATTGAACATTTTTCGTCACATGAAATATGTAAGGCTCCCAGTCAAGAAGATATCCCCCTGTAAGACAGAATTTAAATGAATGCTGTGGAAGGATAACTTTAAATGTAGACTCAAAAACGTTCCCAAAGGGAGCCCTAGGTGCTCTTTGAACCTTTTCTTTTTCCCTTCTCCAAGAAGGAAATATTTTGAAGTTGAGAAGTGCACAAATGAGGTGGGTGCTGTTCCTGGCTGTTTCAGGCCCCAGCTGTATTTGGGGCAGTGAATTACTGTCAAACAGCAGATACGACCCTAGCAGTGAAACTTGCATTTAAATGCAAGCTGTCATACTTACACGAATGATTGGCTGATGTGATATCAATTGTGTTATGCAGAAGGCAGATGAGAAGATCTCTGTATGTAACTTTTGGCCTTGAATAGTCAGATAATCAATATTCCTAATCTTTGGGAATACTTAGGATGGTATTGCAATAAATAGGCACGAAGTTATTTCTTGAAGTCCATCCTGACTGAAATATGAGGCTTTGCCAGTATGCTTGAGAATAAATGCCGTCCTGGATATCGCTACTGCAAGTAGTCTGTTTGCTCTGGAAATTCCATATCCTGGGGTGAACCATGGTAGTTTTATTTATTGTTTCAATATGAAAGTACCTCCTCAGGTGATAGGTTAACATTCAATAGTATAATAGCTGGGAAATAAGCAACTGAGACTTTGAAACCTGCCTTGTATCTGACAATTTGATGCATGTCTATATAGATGGAATTCAATTTATTTTTCATTCTCTTTTGTATTTTAATTTGCGGGTTGGAATTGTTTGTCACTCCACTTAAGAAATGAAGACCATTAAAACGATTAGAGTTTGCTGACAGCCTTGGGGAAACTTTTAAAAAACATTTCATTTAGAAGCAATAGTTTATATTATCTATAGTTATTTCCCAGTTGGTTGCTGTGGAAACAAATGTCATATCAAAAACAAAGGACTGCATTTCAGGTGCAACACATATATAACACATGTGATCCCTTGAGAAACACAACTAGCTGGGAGAGGGATTTGTCTGGCAGATGGCTGATGTCTCGACTCTGTAGTTTGGCCCATTTGTGCCCAACACAGCACTAAAAACTGAGAACAAAGATGAATTTCAACCACTTCTATGCTTTTTTTTTTCTGTGGATAGGTATTGTTTAGGACAGCTTAAAGTGTCCTTCAGCTCATCCCTGTCTACTCATGACCCCTGGGAGCTGATCTGACAGAGAAGAGAAAAGTGGCTTTGGCATTAGCTCAGTCCTGCTCCCCAGGGAGATTTATCTGTGAAGAAAAGATGATCAAGGAGTCAGTTTGACTAGTTTCATTCTGCTGCAGGGGTGGTTCAAAGCAAACACAGAAAGAACTGGCTTTTGTCTTTCTGTGCTGAAAACCTGTTGTTTGGTTCTGCTGGGTACTGTTCAACTGGTGAGACAGTGATGTAGCAATTGCTTACCCCACAGAAATGGGTCAACAGAAATTATTAATTCAAATAGCATAACAAATTTATCAAGTAGCTTTAGGTAGAAAGAAAGCAACATTTGAAGAAAGGCAAATATTTCTTCTGTTAAAAACTGAGAACAAAATGTTCTGAATTTTCATTTTGAAGTCATGATTATTCAAAGTACAGGTAAAAATGGTAAAAAGGATATTCAACCAGAAAAAAAAAATAGGAAAAAAAAAAACAAACCACAACCAAACCAAACAAACAAAGAAACAATAAAAACCACAAACAAACAAAAACACTCACCCTCCCCCTAAAAATCACAGTAAATATTTTGCTTGAAGTTGGCAGATACATGTAAGGTTGCTTTGACATAATGTAATTTAATAGGTTTGTTTCTACCAGTAAATGAAAAAAAATAAAGTCCAAAAGGAGAGCTTTGGTTCTTCTTCTCAGTTCTTGCCTTCACTAGGTCCTTTCGGCAGGGTGATACCTCAAGCATCTTTGTGCCAAATGATTAAATCCTCCAAGCTGGCAAAAATATTTTTTTACTGCCTCCATACTTTGCACTGAAACCCTTTCATTGCCTCTCAATCCTCTGTTCCATAACTACAAGATGCTATATTTTTAGGCAGAAGTAACATCACTTGTTCCTTTCACCTTTCTTTTTGTGGCAGGGACTCCCCAGAGCATGAAAAATACCTTACCACCTGCCAGACAATCCTGGTCCACCTAAGCAATGTGCAGCATGTTGGTCTTTTAATTTCTTGCACAGCCTTAGCTAGAAAGCTTGATAATTTTTTTTCAAAGACACTAGAAATTATATGGTTATAATTAGTTATGCAAATTTTATAACCACAGTATTTTACTTGGAGTATAAGCTCATTGAAGCCAAGTCATTCTTGTTTGCACAATGAGGTCTTACACTATGAGGTGTTCATCAGTCATTCAGGCTTTATATTAAATTTAACATTTAACATCAAGATAGTATAGAAGAATTATTCCTGTTTTCTGTAGAACATATGACTATTAATTACAAGGTGTGCACATATAATGGCCTTTCAGAATTCTCCATGTATTGTGGGTTTTTGTCTCCAAAAAACAGAACTGAAAAGAAGTCTTTTTATGTGTAGCAAGATCTGCATTACCACTTTGTTGTGCTTTAACCTCAAATGGCAACTAAGCTCCTTGCTTACTCCCTCCAGTGGGATGGGGTAGAGAATCCTCATGAACTGAGATAAAGACAGTTTAATATGTAAAGCAAAAGCTGTGCATGCAAGGAAAGCAAAACAAGGAATTCATTCTCTGCTTCCCCTCAGCAGGCAGGTGATCAGACATCTCCAGGAAAGCTGGGCTCCATCATGTGTAATGGTTACTTAGGAAGATAAACACCGTAACTCCAAATATCCCCTCCTTCCTCTGCTTTCTCCAGCTTTATATGCTGAGCATGATTTTTCACCGTGAGAGTGACAGCCTGGAGCAGGCTGCCCAGAGAGGTTGAGGAGTCTCCTTCTCTAGAGACTTTCAAGAACCGCCTGGATCTGTTCCTGTGTGGCCTGCCCTGGATGTTCCTGCACTGGCAGGGGGGTTGGACTCAATGTTCTCCAGAGGTCCCTTCCAACCCCTACCATTCTATGATTCTGTGTCATGTAGTATGGAATATTCCTTTGCTCAGCTGAAGTTGTCTGTCCCAGCTGTGTCCCCTCCTAACTCCTTGTGCACCCTCAGCCTTGTCGCTGATGGAGTGGTGTGAGAAGCAGAAAAGGCCTTGACCCTGTGTAAGAACTGCTCAGCAGTAACTAGAACATCCTTGTGTTATCAATACTGTTTTAAGCATAAATCCAAAACAAAACCCCATACCAGCTACTATAAAGAAAATTATCTCTATCCCAGCCAAAACCAGCACACCACTGCTGGCCATGATAATCTGGTCTGCAGAGTGGAGGTGAATCTCAGGAGTGAAAATAGATGTAAAACAAACCTTATTCACCAACCCTCAGAGACTCTGCAGCAGCACAATTTGGTGTGTAATGCAGAGTGGGAGCGATTTTTTAAGTGTGGAAAAGGATGCTTAGAGGAGTTTGGCTAGCTTTGTTGTGTGTAATTCCTTTACATGAAAGGCATGTAAACTAATGGTTATGTTTGGTATCCCAAACTGATCTTGCATCAAATTATGTGCTTGTTTGTTTGTTTGTTTTCCACAGGAATTCTCTTGTAAATTAGCAACAGTTAATGGGGAGTTAAACCAGTCTCAGAATTGACTATCAAATTCACTCAGTAGAAAAAAAAATGACCTTTACAGAGAATTGACTGTTACAGAAATATACCCCAGGGATCACTGAGAATCACACATGAGGAGTGGTGGCCACTGGGGAAAGGACTTACTAAAAGTATTTCATAAATAGCAAACCCGAAACCAGAGCCTTTTCTCTAATGAATCAGACACATCATAAACTTTTCCACTGTAGACTCTTGCATTGATCAGTTGAAAAAGGTTAAGTATAGGAGATGTATTATACCAGCCCAAGTCATGGACAATATAATTATACTTTTATTAATGGAGAAGTTTACAAAGCACAGCATAGCAACACGAGCAATCTCAAGAGCATTAACTAAGCAGTCCATCGGTTTTGTTTTTGGGGGGAGGGAAAAAAAGGTCATTAATCAAAATTAAGAGGTTTGTAATTCTGATAGAACCTCAAAATTTTACAAAAATACATTGCGAGCTAACTAAAAAAGCAAAAGAAAAATATGTTACATAGTTCAACCTGATATATTTCGTATTTTTATTTTAGTGGGAAACAAATATCTGTGTTTTGTACTGTTGGAATGAGGTAACTTGTTCTTATCCTCTCCTTTTCACTCTTCCTTTCCCTTTCCTTTTCCCTTTCTCTTTCATTTAATTTTCTTTCACAGAAGTGCAGAAAGGTTGAGGTTGGAAGGGAACTCTGGAGGTCATCTCCAATTCCCCTGTTCAAGGAGGGGTCATCTGGAGTAGGCTGCCACAGGCCATAAGTAAAAGGAAAGGTTCACCTCTGTTGGCCTGCTGGCAATACTCCTCCTAATGCATCCAGGAATACTGTTAGCATTTTTTGCTTCAAGGGCATGTTAGTAGCTCATGTAAATGATGGTTTATTCTTTTTTATTTTTCCTTTTTTCTTCCTCTCTCTCCAGACAGTGCATCAAAATAATCCTGCCTTTACAGAGTTTTCAATTCCTTCTCTTAAAAGGCATTGACCTGATACTTAATTATTATCTGAGTAGATTGTTTTAGCTCCAAGGATAGACATAAATTTCAAATAGTGTATTAGCATTCTTCCAACAGCCAAGTGCTTCAGCCGTGTCTCTTACTAGCTCATAATACTCTTTGAATGAAATGTGTGCTCTAGACTATGACTGGTGATCAAGTGGTCTTAATTCAGGCACCTGATGGATCTCATGAATCTTTATCTTACAGGTCACCAGTTTCAATCTCAGACATCACAGCTGACTTCATGAATGCAACTTAGAAGTATTGGTTGACTATCTAATGGCCTATGGAAAGTGATTGAGCTTATTTAAGTCTAGTTTTGAGTGCCTGCATCTCAGAAATGTGGGCACTGGAGAAAGTTAAAGTTGTACTTGCTTCACCCTTGATGACTGAAGAACAATTAAATCTAGCTTCATTTCACTTTAAAAAATGAGCAGCAAATCTCACAGGACTGCAGATTTTTACTGAGGCCTTTGTTCATTGGAAAGGGTCCTTTTTGCTCTTGTTTTAATGATTTGTTGGAGGATGTATGATTTAACTTCTGTGTACATCTAAGGCGACATGCTATAATTTATAGACATGCCAGTGCAGTGAAATAAACGAAACACAAATTAATTTACTGACAATTCCTATGTAATTACCTCAGAGCTGTCACTTTTCTATATGTGCTCAGTGCATTAGTGCATAAAAAATGTGAAACACCCCAGTAATCAATACTCCTTGTCAAGCACAACTATATTGCCATGGGCTTAATACCATGTTATTCCTTCTGATTCTTTTTCTTTATTTACTTAATTAATCTAAGTGTGTTGCATTACCATTCTTAACATAGAACACCACATCTTAGGTTGGATCATTAGCAAATTCTGGGCAGGGTGACTCCATTATTTTGCAACCTCTTCTTAAAAAATGTAGTAGCAAGCCGTATCATTACAGCACACCATGGAAATAGAATGCTTGTTGCAATTTTTGTTAACGTGAAATAGACACAGACTGTGCAGGATTGCTTTAGTTTTGTGTGGTTAATGTACGTAAGGCGAAACGAACAATGGGTGGATTTACAGAGGTACTGCACTGAGTTAGTGAAAGTACAGTTTTGTGGTGAGCACTTTCATCAATGTAAGGCAGTGCATTATCACCCTGTCTATCTCTATGATAGGTCTCTGTTCCATACAGTACATTTTCTCTATGAATCTGGAAAATGTGATCATGTTTCATCAAGCTTTCAAATCTATTCCATTCAGAAATACATGTAGATTGAAGATCTATCACAGGTCTATAATCGATGTCATCCCCTCAAAACTGTCTCTCTTTTAGCTGCTGCTTGGTCTTTAATTCTATCAGGGCAGTGTGTCTATGGTGTTTGATAGCTTAGATCCCCATTTCACATCCTGCTTCCCTCATCATTCATATTTGCTACCTGTATGTTATTAGTCTGTTCCCAGGACCTTTTTGGAGTGAGCTGAGTTCTCTAAATGCAAGAGATTATTTCCTCCAGTACATGCTCCCAAAGCTCACTGGGCATAAATCTACATAAAATCTAACTCTGTTTATTCTACCCAGTCCTCTGACACTATCCCAACAGTTGTTTCACTATTAAGAACCCTTATGTAGCCTTTCTACCATGCCCACACTTAGGGAGCACTGCAGCCTTGGTGTCATGCTGTGAAGCACTGCTCTGGCAAGCTGGAGGTACTTTCTAACAGTCAGCTAAATTCCAAGTCATTTGCTGCCTCAAGTCACTGACTTCCAATAGATCTTTATATTATTACAATTACTATTAATATTATTATTATGATGATGTGAAAATAATATATTTTTAAGTTTCAGCTTGAATTGCTTTTATATCAGGCATGTAGAAGGGTACTGAATTAAAAATGTGCAAACATAAGAACCCAAATTAAGATATTTTCTAGTTCAGTCATCTGAAACAGCAGCTATATTCACTTAAAACTTTTCTTCAGAATGGGGGAGTTTCAAACAGATGGGCAACCTCATAGAAATATATTCGAGAAACAAAGGTTGAATGGCTAGAAAGGTTAGAATTTAATGTTACTGAGAGATTCAGAATCTTAACTGTCCTTTGACTTCAAATCATGATTCGTGAAATGGGCAATGTTTTTCTGGTGCTTGCAGATGAGTTAGCTCTACTTCCACCATGTTCTAAGTTACTGCCACAGAGATATTAAGAAAAATATGTAGACAACAAATACAGCCTGTGGACTATTGAACAGAATGGCTGAAATTCAGTAAACTAATGGTCTGCTTTACTGTATGAAGAAAGCAAGATAAACATTGCACCCAAGGCTTTCAATAATCCATACCCTCAAAGGTATTTTGTCTAGAAACAAAAGGCAAGAAGCACAGAAAATGCAGCAATTCTTGCTGTCATCTCCCTTTGAAACTCATCCTTTTGACTGCTGCACCTAGGTCCCATTTCTTTCTTGCTTTTTTTTTTTTTTTTTTTTTTTATATTAGCCAGGTGATAGGTCTCTATTTAAAGGCTTTCAATCTGCGGGACAGGTTGCAGCTCTCTGTAGAGAGAGGTGTATGGTCAGATTACCATGGAGAAAGTAGCAGAAACAGTCCCTGTTCCTTTGTCCAAGGAATATGTTGGGCCACCACAGACCTATTGGTCACTGTAAGGAGGGACATACCAGGCAAGAAAGTCTAGGTAATGCATTCCTGTGATCATCAGGGTGAAAATGGACTAGAAGGATGATTGCAAACATTTTCAAGATCTGGTGGGCTTGAGCTGGGGAAAGTGGAAAGAACCCATTTAAACACAGTAAGAATACCACAGGCTCATAAAGTGTCACCAGAGAAATAACAAGTGAACACTGAACTCTGGAGAAATTATGTTCCACATGTGGTGGTGATCTCCAGCACCAGAATGAGCAATTATCACACAGAAGAAAACTCAGCAATTTGTGAAAAGAAGAGCATGGAGCAAGTTATGGGTGACTGCAGCCTTTACCTGATATATAGGCTGGATAACATGTCTCCAAAGCCAGTGCTTAATGCAAGCTGCTACTGCAGAGGGCTATGTTTTACTTCTTCTCTCAGCTTTGAGCTAGCTTTTTTTTTTTTTTGCTACCGTAGGTAGAATAATGCTGGTGTTATTATTCTGTATATGATTTGCTGTTCACTTTAAAGGTTATGATCCTGAGATGGAACATTTCCTGAAGAGCTTAAGACATTTACAGAATCACAGAATCAGGACTCACAGAATGGTAGGGGTTGGAAGGGACCTCTAGAGATGGTCTAGTCCAGTCCCCCGCCCAAGCAAGTTTACCTAGAGCAGGTTGCACAGGAACATGTGCAGGTGGATGTTGAAAACCTCCAGGGAAGGAGATGCCACAACCTCTCTGAGCAACCTGTTCCAGTGCTCTGTCACCCTCACAGGGAAGAAATTTCTCCTACTTTTACTATATCATATTAAAAAGTTTCTCCTGTTTTCCCTCAACAGAAGTTACTGAATCTTTAAAAATTATTGTCAGTGCACTAATGACGTAGATATTTCTATAGAGAAATTATTTTTGAAATATTTACTTACAAAGAATCAGGAAAACATTTTTGTTTGGATATTTGAGCTTTCCATGGGAAGTACTGAAATATGTTGTAAACTTCACAGTATTTGCATTATACTTTGAGTCTGTTTTTTCTGGGTTTATGTTCTGTGTTTCCTGAAAAGTTTGTAAGCATTGCATTTTAGCCTTGAAGCTGACTTTTTAAGTTTCTACAGTTTTAAGTTTTCTATACACAAAGCCATGAACTAAAATGTTTTTATAGAGATAATTGATAATTTTGTTGCATGCTTGAATAAGGATGCTCTTTGTACATGTAAAGTCTTATTTCACATTAACTTATTCAGTTAAAAGACTACAAGCGCAATTAAACAAACTGGAAAACAACACACTGAAAAATGTCTGCCTCTACAGACAATTCATTTTATTTTTCAAGCATAAGGGATGGTGAAAAGATAGTAAGAGAACGAGGAAGAAGTTCATTATGATGCTAGAAGCAAGTTATTTGTTCTAAAAAAGGAAAATCCACCTTGCTTTCAAATGTTTCTGTTGTGAATTACGCAAAACCTTCACAGGAGATAGTGAAAAGATGATATATGGTCTCATTTTATAGGAAACTGATGATCACTGCATACATGTCAAGATATATCTTCAAACTCCATTTCAACCATATTGCTGGGTTTTACTTTACCACTAGTTTTTATGCTGTACTTTAAATGAAAATTTACAGAAGGGTCAGCACTAAGGGTACAGCATAATTTATTTAAGTGCTATATACTTAAGTAGAAGCACTCTGTAGCTGCAAGTTCACTTTTGTCAAAGAGCAAGCTGAATGCAGCCAAGATCTGAACCAGGATAGAAAGCAGTGTGTGGAAGGGGTGCATATGTGTGCCCTGAGACCCATGGGATGCCAGGTGAATACCCAAGTATGTGTGAACAAGGCTGTCAGACCTAGCTGTGTCTGGCAGAGAGATGGAGGATTGATCTAGCAGGACTTGGATGGGATAAAAGAGATTACAGAAGCTCTTTCTCCTATTGAGTAGCTTCCTTAGCATGATCTTAACACACTAAGAGGCTGATAACATGCCTCTTAACATGCTAAGAGGCTGATAAAATAGGGAAACCATCTTCTTCAGACTCCAAATACATAACTGATGTACTTCACAAATAATACCTACATAGAAATAAAAGCTACTGATTGCACCTAGGAAACTGGTATTTACACTGCCCCCAAGTTACCAGAGTCTAAGAAGGAGCTTTATCAGAAAATCTCTGGGAAAACTCCCCACAGTTCTGTGAAGATGCTTGTGTTGATCAGTCGTGCACTCAGAGTATTCAATTCACACTGTCACCTGTCTGCTGCTCGAAACGGCAGAGGCTGGTGTGTCCTACCTGCAGGAGATGAGAAGGCAATCGAAAAGCACTAACACAGGGGTGTTTGGAGAGTCTGTAAAACATGAAATTAGTCTGGGTATCTTATGGCAAAGACAGAACCAAGACTCTCAGCTCGAGGGGGTTCAAGCATTGAAGTCTTCCTGAGTAGTCAGTGGCCAGCAGACAGCTCTTGATCAGATCCTGTCGCAGCCAGAGCCTGGGCCAGCACTCTTCATTGTGTGGTGTGATGCCTCTTCTCCCATGAAAACTTCACCAACACAAACTCATGTTTGGCATTTGAAAATATTATATACCTATTTTTCCATGATTTTTAGGTGACGTTAAAACCTTAAGACATGTAAATTGAGGAACTCTTAACTAAAGTGAGAACATTTTGCAGTGCTGCTGTATCGTCATACAAAACACCAAGTACCTGCTGTCTTGGTAAAGCTTGAAAACAGCTTCTTATTCTCCTTTCTACTGATTATGTAAATGTTTTTTGTCCTTATGTTAAAAAGAGTTTTTTCCAACCCCTTCTTAATAATTTTCTTGATCCCCAACAACATTACCGCCGAATAAAATGTGCATTCAATATATTCAGGGACTTGATGCTGAAGGAGTCCCATGTGACTTCAGGTGCCTGTTTCTGGGGCAGGTAGCCTGAACTCACTTTAAAAATAGTTTGCAATTTTTCAGAAGGGGCTGACAATCAGCCTCCTTTAGAGTTTCGCATTCTAAGCATTCAGAATTACGCTTTCTTTTCAGAAAAGCACTTGTGACACTCATGTATTTTGCTTCATATACAGGCACCTCTTTGCACAGGGCTGCATTACTCTGAGTTTGTGGGCTGTATCTGCATGAATGAAACCTCCTTCTTGAACATTTGTTCGTGTAAAAATAGATCTGCACAAATATTTCAAGGAAAGTGAAAATGATACTTGAATTCTCTGTGTCCTAAAAATAATTTTGTTGTGCAGTCTGCTGTAATAATTACAGGGTTTTTTTAACCTTGACAGAAATCGCTCCCATCTTCCTCAGTATCATCTGCCTTCGGATGATTTCTAATTTTCACATTTCAGCTGCTGAAAAGCTCATGTGTGATAAACAATTGTTCTTTTAGACAGTCACTGATTATTACAGTTTAGCTAGAGCTCATGTACAGCTGGGATCTTGCTTTTGCCATACCCCTACATTTCAGCAACCAACAAGATGTGCAGAAGTGTCTTTTAAGAAAACACCGGCAACATTGCCGTTCACGTGTGGAACATAAAATCACCCCTTTCTTTCTTATGAAAGTGCTAGGTTAAGTAACAGGTGATAAAATAATAGATGATTCAGCATGACATGAGTAGGACATAGTTGAGGGATTAGATATTTTTTCAGCAGCTCTAACTGTGCATAAATCCTGTAGACCATGAAAGAGGTAGGCAAATATCATGGCAATGTGAGACACTATCTGAATGCCTCTCACATCCTGCAGCCACTTTATCTTCTGCATTGTGGTAAGCAACACAAATGCAGCTTTCAGCTGAGCTGGCAGCCATGGCTGCGGTGAAACCCATTGTTATAAGGTGCAGTAAGTGTTTATATTAGCTTGGTTTCCTTACTTTTGTCTGCAGTCTCCATCCCCATCTAACTGTAAGCTGTGCGAGTCAGTGAACCAGTGTGATTTCTGAGTGGTTAAAGCTATTTGGATTTCAGCCTTGTGCCCTGTAACTTGCTCAGGGTGCCCATAATTGCCTGGCAATGCCTGGCCTGTCATCCCTTCTTAGTTAAAAGGGATTATGAGCACAGTACTTCAAATGGACAGCAGAGGTAATGATGAGGAATAACTGGCTGTGATCATGTCATGGACTGTGGTAACAGGGCTCAGGGTGTTGTCACTTGGTGCATGCGCAACACTGTTGTGCAGTGGGAACAACAGGCTTTGCATGATGTCTTGTTGAAGTGACTGATGCTTCTAGGCAGAAGGATGCAGGAAAGTTGTGATCAATGTTGCTCTGAGTGCCACGTGCAATGCTTATTCTGTCATGTCTCCTAGCAGGAACTGTGTAAATCTATGTTAAGCAGAAGATAGTAAAGCACAGACATAGCTATACACATGGAACAAACAATGCAGTTAGATCTAGGGTAATGTTAGTAACCATTTCTCAGTGGCTCTTGAATATTGCTGAAAGACAGAGTCAAGTGTGTGCTGTTAACTTTCCTGTAATGTAAATGAGAAACAGCAGCCAGGCACAAGTGAGGACACAAGTTTGTAGATAAGACAGGAAAAGGCTGGGACTGCAGCTTGGACAATTATGCAGGAATTTTGGGATAGCTGCTGCTGGACAAGAAACTTGTCCAGTTCATCCTGCAGACCTCTAACGTGCTTCTCCATCAGTGAAGTGGTACTGTTGCTCTTCCTCATGCCTTCCCACAACCTTAATCTCTATCACAGCCACAGCAGTAGCCTGGTTTTCAGTAGGAAAAGACATCGTAGAAACATTGGTCTGGCCAGCTGAAGCATTATCATCGTTCCAAGCTATATTATAATACCGTATAATTGCAACAGAATCTTGTATTTTTTTTAACCTCATCAAAAGGAAAAAAGCTGGAAATTCATTTCCTACACTTGTTAATTCAAAAGCTTTTCTGACCCCCTTGCCTTTCTTCCTTTCCCTCCTCCGTGTCCCACAGCATATGGAAAACATTCAGGCAGGCAAGGAAAGAGGAGCAATTGAAAGTGTCTTCATCCATGTGAGCAATCTCAATGAACTGAGCACTGAACCTAGTAATGCACAGAGCTTTTTTGATGATGATCAATTGGAGCAACAGCAAATTGTGCACAAGTTTTACTGTGTTTTTCTCTGATGAAAGGAGATTTGACATGAGGAGTCTCAAGGCATCCAAAACACCCCACTGTTAAGGGGGTAACCATTAACTGCTTTCACTTCTACCACAAATGTTCTGCATGGCTTTGCAATGTATGGGCATTTGCCCAGGACTCTGCAACAAAATTTTTAGAGGTTTTTTAGGACTTTCATGATATCCACTGACTCGTACTTTGTCTCCTGTAATAGTTGGTTCCTGTGCTGGCTTCCCTTGACACCTGGTTTACATGGGCATGATTGTCACCAACTATGTCATCAGTAAAACTTCCCACAATACCTGAATGGATGGCAAGGGCCCTTTGGGAAGCCCTTTTAGAGTATTTCTCACACCTGACCTAGCTTACAAGACCTTACTTGATAACACCAGAGGGGTGTCTAGACTACTTTTCACAATCTATTTAATAATGTGAATTCATGAAAGGTATATCAGTGCTATGGGAAATTACTCTGTTCTTAGAGCACTGAGTGAGCTGAACATAAGTCTAAAAGAATGGGTTGAAATAATACATATATCATATTATAAGTTATATATAGGACACAAGGAAGCTTTGTCTAGTAAAACAAAGAAAAGGTCAATGTAGGACAAGTAACGTGGTCAAGTAAGAATTAACATCCAAAAGAGCAGTTGGGAGTTTGTTTTAATCAAACAAAGTTCTTCAGACTTAGTCCACCCGTCTGGACTATTTTTTTTCTTTTTTTTTTTTTGCATAGTACTGCCCTTCATGGTGAAGTTTACTCTCTCACAAGACTTCTTCTTTAATATCTTTCTGGAATCAGCTGTAGTGTGAAAGTCTTCCAGTACAAAAAGTCTTGTCCAAAGAAACAGGTTTAAACTTTGGCACTGCTTTTACAGGTCATCAAGCAGCCACATGACATCACAAATGAGCAAATCTCCAAGATTTTAATCCATAAATTGAACTGTATTTGATGCATTACAAGGATGGTAGATTCCCATGGCCTATCCTGCAGAGACAGATTTAACACCTGCTTGTATTTCTTTTCACTTTTTTGGTATTAGTGCGTGATAATGTGCAACAAATATGGTTATGGTCAAACAGAAACATGTCAGTGGAAATATACTGTTTTTTCAAACTTCTTGGGTATCTTGATGCTTGCTGGGAGTGATTTCTTTCACCAGACCAGATTCACAGCCACAACTCTATGGTGTGGAGAAAGGGCTGGTTTATTTGGAAATGCAGTGTGTAATCAGAGTTGTATACTGGTAATGATGATGATCTTAGAACATTAGTTATTAATAAACATTCAATAGCAGAGGGAAAGCACTGATCAGAACAGAACTTGGAGTTAAAAAAAATGTTCCCGGACTACAAAGAAGAATAAACAATTGGATATATTCAAAGGTGTAATTGGATAACTTTATTGTTATTTTTGTAATTTATTGAATAAAGACTGTATTCAAAATCTGCAGATTTTACTACAGTCAGAACTTCTAATCATAATATCAATTGTTGTGGAAATTATTTTAAATTATAAAGAAGGACTGGTAAGACTTTTGATCATTCCGAACCATTTATTTTCTGCCTTCATGTTTATTTAGATGTCAAAAGATTTGCTCAAGGCATATATGCAGCCAGGCTACTTAATACAATTGTTGTTTATATTATAAATGAACAAGCCATTTTTTTTCCTTGAGGAAGATGAAACAGAAAATGAACTATGTACCTCCAGAAGAGAATGAAAATATAGACAAAAGCTAATGAAACTTGAGAAAGGAGTGATGAATCACATAACTCTAGGTCATGGAGGAGAACTCTGTAAATCATTGATATTTTTTTTTAGTTTACTGTCAATTCTGAAAAATGAGGGGAAAAGAAGAATTTTTTCAAATTAACCTCAAATGTGCTGTTTATCTGGAAACAAAAAAAAAAAGAAGAAAAAATGTTTTTGCAGTTAGAAATATGAACACAAAAACCTTGTGTTCATTCTGAATTTAGAGGGTTCATTTTGAATTTGAATAGTAGTGTTATGTATTTTTCAATTTTTTAAAAAGGGACATAAATCATAGAAAGAAACACTTATTTATAACTGAATTTACATTTTGTATGCCTGTGGATACAAATCCATTTTCCCTGTCAGACGTAGTTTAGAGGAAATGACTGAGGTTAAGCTTTGCCATTTTTTGTTTATTAAAAAAAATACAACAGGATCATAGCCATAAACACCAATATAGTAGTCCTTTTATAGATATGTAGGCAGCATTTAATTAGGCATCATTAAATGCCACAATTTTCAGGTATTTTGAAATGACCATTAAATGCTGACTACATTTTGAAAAGCTACTTTAGCACTTTATAGTCCTGCTCTTTCAACATGAGAATTTGACCTTGTAAAGAACAGTTAGATGAAGTGGGCTTAATACCCTCTGGGGCAGTCACAGAGCTAAGAAGAGGGTCTGTAACTTCCCTGTAAGAGAGAGAGTTAGAATTTGGCTGTGGTGCCTCTCGACCTTTAAAGATTTACTCTTTCAGCCATCTGGACCATGACCCAGTCAGAGCTTGATGTATTCGATGGAAATATTCACATAGACATCAGTGGTCTTGAGTCAAGTTTGGAAGAGATGCCATCGGTGTCCATTCAAATCAATGCTCCCTGAGCCCTGAAAAGTGACAGACAGAAACCCCTAGGCTTGGCAGTTTGGGATCTTCTTACCACCTTCGTGAGAGAATTTCATTTTTATAAATACAAGATATAAGTGAAATGAAAGCAAAATATATTTATATTCGTTTCATACTACATATAACAGTCTATCTGTTAGATGTGTGTGAATTGCCATCATCTGGACATTGTACAATTGGTGATAGATATTTGCATGTTAGAAGAAATTTTTGAATGAAGACAACTAAATATATGGAAAAAAATGAAGGAAAGAAAGTTATTGTCTTTCAAAGTTAAACCAAAATTTTCTTCCTGTGAAAGTAATGGTTATGGTGGAAAGGTTGTCATAGTGCTACTGTAGAAAGCACTACCTTATTTGAAAAAATACACAAATGAAAGAAACCAGAAGAGCTGATTGCCACAGTTAGGCATCCCACCCATGCCTTTTCAAGGAGAATGAATGAAATCTGAGGTTAGTTGTTAACAGTTCTTAAACACAGTAAGTAACTGGACTGTTTGGGAAAGACGTGCTTGTAAATGTGCTCTTTTCTGTTACATTTGTTTCCCTCAAATAATTTCAGGACTTCTTGGTAATTGTACTTTCTTACCAGCAGAGAGCTAGCTAACTGCACATCAAATTGGGATGCTGTTTGAACTCACTCGCCCTCTGTCAGATCAAACACCTCATACATCCAGAATCAGCTTCCAGTAACTGGTAGTGGAATCCTGGAGTCCAATACCTTGCAAAGCCTCCTTCTGTTAAACGGTGTGACAAATTAACACTGTGGCATTCTCCACAATACAAATGAAATCTCTATCCCAGACCGTATCTGAGAAGACTCCGATGAGATATTGAATGAGGAATTCCCTTGCTGAAAGGCACCTAATTAGTTGCCATTAGGCAGTGACCTAACATTTGAGATGATTGAAATGTTTATGTATTATTTATGTTAATTGTATTTTGGCCTTTAGATAAAAGTCTGTGTCACCAAAGACAAAGTAGTCCTGTCCTGCACTTTTGTTCTGTAAATGTGCACAATAGAGATCACTAAAAATGGCTGAAACAATTTGCTAGATTAAAATTACATATCAGGTTCTATTGTAGGCATAATCATAAAAACATAGAATGGTAGGGGTTGGAAAGAACCTCTGGAGATGATCAAGTCCAACCCCCTCTGCCAGCGCAGGATCACGAAAGGGCAGGCCACCCAGGAACAGGTCAAGGTGGGTTTTGAAAGTCTCTAGAGAAGGTGACTCCACAACCTCCCTGGGCAGCTTGTTCCAGTGCCCTGTCATTCTCACAGAAAAGAAATTTTTCCTCATGTTGAAGGGAAACTTCTTCTGTTCCAGTTTGTGACCATTGGCCCTCATCCTATCACAGGGCACCACTGAAAAGAGATTGGCCCCTTCTACTTGACACCCACCCTTCAGATATTTGTAAACATTAATAAGAACCCCTCTTAATCTTCTCCATACTAAACAGCCCCAGGTCTCTCAGCCTTTCCTCATAAGAGAGATGATTCAGTCCCTTAATCATCCTCATAGCTCTCTGTTGGACTCTTTTTCCCTATCCCTCTTGAACTGGGCAGCCCAGAACTGGACACAATACTCGATCTGTGGTCTCACAAGGGCAGAGTAGAGGGGAAGGAGAACCTCCTTCTACCTGGTGGTCACACTTTTCTTTATACACCCCAGGATAACACTGGCCCTTCTGGTCACAAGGGCACATTGCTGTTCCATGGATAATTTATTGTCCACCAGGACTCCAAGGTCCTTCTCCATGGAGCTGCTTTCCAGCAGGTCAACCCATAACTTGTACTGGTGCATGGGGTTATTCCTCCTCAGGTGCAGGACTCCACACTTATCCTTGTTGAACTTCATTAGGTTTGCCTTTTCCCATCTCTACAGTCTTTCCAGATCTTGCTGGATGGTGACAGAGTCTTCCAGTGTATCAGCCACTCTTCCCAATTTCTTACCAACAGCAAACTTGCTGAGGGTACACTCTGTCCCTCTGTTGGTGAATATGCTGAAAAAGACTGGACCCAGTACTGACCCCTGGGTCAGTTTATTTTTTTTTTTACTAAAAGGTAATGTGTTTTTTTCTGGGTCCTGTGTATCAGCATGCAGCTTACCATCTGTTTGGAGAATACTTATCAAAATCAGCCTCTTCCTGAGCCCATCCTTTCCTTATTGCATGTACTTAGCTATGTGTTTTGTTTCTGACATGTTTTCCTAGAGCTAGGTAGACAGAGCAAGAACAATAGTTGACTTCTTTATCCTTTTTCTTTCTGTAAGAGCACAAAAGAGATGCAGTCGCTAAAGATTGAATCACTTGTCCATATGAGAAATGTCTTACTATTTCTTCTCAACTGGAGCTTGGTATATATGCTGAAGGATGAGGGTTGTATACTTCCTATATTTATCTAGCCCATATATCAATATAAAGGTCCATTGCCTTTTATATAAACACTGTTAAGTTTATTCTGACAATTATGTTGTGTTGTAGGCTCTGTACCTCAGCCATAAGCTATGTAAAAAGTGTTAGCTATTGATCAACTTCACCTTATTTTATTGAACTTCTTATAAACTTCTTGTTTAATTGAACTTCTCCTTCTTCTTCTTGAGATATAAAGAAAGCAGGTGCTGTATATCTGATTTATATTCTCTGCATGTTCACTAGGAGTTTTTTTCTAGGTTCCTGAAATGCTCACTTTCAGTCATGTCTTCACTAAACTGAATCAACCCAATCTTTTAAATCTCTCCTTCTGTGGAAATCACTGTGTTTCCATTATGCATTATACATAATATTTTATCAATCCTCTCTCCACCCTTCACCTTCAGCAATGTCTTTTCTGAGATAAGATGATGAAACTGCATGAAAAAAGACAAACAGTACCTCACAATCAATTTACACAGTGGTGTTATGAACTGCCCAGTATTAATTTCCTAGTCAATCTGTATGTATCGTAACAATTACATTTATGTATTTATTTGCTACTTATGCAGTACACTGAGTAGTGGTTTCTCTAAGCATCTGAAGTGTGACTGTATTTGTTTTCTGATTTGGGTGGATATTTTTTCCAGAATGGTTGCAGCTAATTTCAAATTCAAGAATGTGTGAGTAGTTCAAATTATTTCAGTGTGCATTATCAAGTATTTGTTGACACTAAATTTCATAGCTGGAGTCTTTCCTGTGAATAATTTACCTGTTGAAGTTAGTTCCTTCTATGACTTACCCGTTGAACTATTTTTTATTGTTCAGTCAGCAGTTTCGGAAAACATATTTCAATACTTCAGTTGTTTACCTGTTGTTTACTTTGACTAGTCATTATTCATTACTTATTATCTGCACTTCCTGATAGGCTATTTAAAGTCAAAAAGTATTGTTGCTATTTCCAGCTACACTAATAACTAATTTTTAGGCAGGAACACAGTGCACAAAAAACATAATGAATACTAGAAAAAAAGGAAAGTCCTTCTTCATCCATAGAAACATGTACCTCCCTAACCACAAGGACATTCACATGAAGAGCCACCATATTTCCATACAATTGGGGAAATAAAATATTATTTTCATGATATTCACATGCAAAGGAAGATGCTAAAGCTGTGATCAGCATGAAAACAACTGAGAATGTCATAATGTGCCAAGTGCTCTGATTTCTTTTGGGCAGATAAGTTACCTAGGTTTTCTCTAAAGAAAGTTATTTCCATGAAGAGAGGACTCAGAGTTTTTTGTGATGGGAAGCATTTGTATAGTGAGAGAAGGCATAAAATCTGTTGAGAGTGTTGTCAGGTGTCTCAGAAGCTGTTTGTAGATGCAGTGCTGGAGAAATCTGATATTGGAGAAGGTGGCACCAGTAAATTAACAGTGAATGTCAGAATCTGTATTTTAGGCTGACAAAGTTACAGCACTGACCACAGATCAAAGAACTGTATAACCAACAATAGTAGTTAGTGAAAATTAGTGAAAAAATGTGAATATTGCTCTGAAGAACTGGGTTCATTGAAAGATTTCCTTATGAAACTGTATTTCACACTAGGATTTAAACAGAGGACACAACCTGATAAAAAGATTGATATTTGGTCAGAACCAGACAGTGAGAAAGAAATTAAAGTAAATGGAAGAATTTGGAAGTGATTGAACCAGTAGAGAGAGGAATGCTTTGAAAAGTTTAAGCTTTAGTCTCTGTTTGAAATCAAATTTTTAAATTAGTAACCAGGTAGTCAAGCAACTTGCAAATTAAATTACAGTATAAAGAAGAAGGTAATCGTTATTTAATTAACAAGTAGGTAAAGAAACTGATGACAGCAAATGCAGCCAAATTACTTCCTTAGCAACTTATGGCATGATATTTAATGAACATTCAAGGCAAATCTCACTTGTGATGGATATCAGGGGCAAACAGTTCTTGCAATCTCTCTCTAACTCCAAAGTATTCCAAAGGTACATGGAGTTTGTGTACATCTTTGTTTCTGATGCTACAATATCCTGTTTGCCTAAAGTTTTGCATTGGGGTTAAGTACAGCTGGGTAGGTCTTGAAGTTACCAACTACCCAGGTACTGAACTGTAAAAATATAGTGCAATTTGTTATTCTGTAGTGCTTCATCATTTCTACTGATGCTTGAGGAGATAAAGTGAGTCTATAGGTGTAGTCACCAGCTAACCATCTTAGGTCAGGTCTCCTGTCTTGATCTATGATCTGAGGAATGAGCCAGCAGTACTAAGAACTTTGAGAACTAAGAACTGAGTACTAAGAACTCTCGAGAAAGTCATGTTGCAATGGCCTGTGTGTCTTTAGAAGTGCTTCCCGTTCTGTGTCCCTGCCAGTTGCTAACCTGATGCTTCTGAAGAAGCAGCTGCCCTCACAAAAGAACACAGTGAGCACAAAATGTCTGGATATGACCTTAAAAAAAACTGAGACAGAAGGAAACATAGTGGAAAACAAAATTGACATGAATAACTTCTTGAAGATTTCTTGAAGAAAGCAGGTCTCATTTCCTAAAGATCCATATCAATCCAGCACTTCCCTATCATAAAAACAAAATTACTTTTCAGGGGGGCTTTTTTCTATAGCTGTTATTGGCAAAGTTTTCCAGTAGGATAAAGTCATACTGTGTTTCTTATCTGATTTCCACTTTGCAGATAGTTAATTTAAACTGCCTGACAATATAATGTTAAAGTTAGGACAAATACCAGGTCTTTAGAAGAGGGGTATATCCTACTTAATTTTAGGTAGATAGGGCAACAGATGTTTTAAGAGAATTACAAGAACACTTCTAAAACTTCAGAAGTAATAGACATAAACACAAATCTATCTGACAAGAAAGCCCAGCTCTAGAGTAACAAAAAAACCTCTGAAATATATTGGGTTCCTTCCTATTACCAGAAACAGTGATATTAGAAGATCATGTGGAATCGAGTTACCCAAACAAAATATTTCTTTTATACTCCAACACTGACAAATCTTCCCATTCATGTTCATGAAGTGCCCATTAGCAAATTATCAGTGGAGATTCAAGGGCTTCAAAAGTTGGGGTTTTTTTTCACTATCAGTGAAGCACAGTGACAGTACAAAGAGCAATATGAATTGCTTTTTGTTTATCACAGTACTCAGATTTGCACAACAGGAATAATTCCAGAACTGCTAAAGCGAAGATGGAGGATACAGATCCTAACTACTTGATCAAAAACAGGGGGCAAAGAGGGAGAGAAGACAAGCACGATAAATCAGAAAGAGAAAAATCAAAGTTACAACTTACACAGGTAGAAAAAAAAGAGAAAACAGAAGTGAGTTAAAAGCAGGAGACAAAAGTATTTTGTGATAAAGTTGAGTTGAAGCATGAGATAATTATGTGAAATGCTCTTGTAATTTGATAAAAACAACCAGACTTTGAATAAGGAGGAAGATGCCTGTTTAGCTTTTAGTCAGTACGCCATTATGTCTCAATATCTCCAGAAACCTTTGTGCTAGAATTAGACTTGGAAAGAGTACTAGGAGTGAAAAAAATTTTGGAAAAACTAGATTGGATATGGGGTTGGTGAAGCAGAAAATAACTGCAAAAAAAGTTATTTAAACATTTATTTCAAAGTGATTGAATGCTGTTTCATTAATGGGCGCTTTAGGTGACTATTTTATAGTGCTCAATGTATATTCTGGGAATATTAATGGCTGATAATGTAGACATAGATATTTATGTGTACTGCAGACATTGACCTGTATGGCAGGATGGGTTAGTATAAAGATACTAACATGAACAGTGAGAAAAAGTGTGTAGAGATCCTTAAAATTCATGAGAAATTCTTTGAAAATAGTAATGGTAATAACCAAACATACAAGAAGTATTTAGATTTTAATCACAGAAATACTGGCACTAACACTTCCACAGTCTTTAAAACAAATTTCTCCACTTTGGTACAATTGCTCTTGGAGGCTCACAGAATTTTGAAAAGTAGAATTGCAGATGTTCTTTCAGAGAAATGTTTTTTTCCCCAGGCAATATGAGCATTATGATATTGATCCAAATATGAGCTCTTCACCCAGTGTGCAAGACACCAAGCAAACACAGGGTCAAGATACTTGTTTCAGAGAATCACAAAATGGTAGGGATTGGAAGGGACCTCTGGAGATCATGTAGACCAACCACGCTGCTAAAGAAGGGTCACCTAGAGCAGGTTGCTCAGGATGACATCCAGGCAGGTTTGCAATCTCTCCAGAGAAGGGGACTCTACAACCTTCCTGGGCAGCCTGTTCCGATGATCTGTCACTCTCACAGTAAAGAAGTTTCTCCTTTTATTTAGGTGGAACTTCCTGTATTTTGCTTTGTGTCTGTTGCCCCTTGCCTTGTCACCGAGCATCACTGAAAAGAGACTGGCCCCATCCTCTTGACACTTGCCCTTTAGATATTTATAAGCATTGCTGAGATCCCCTCTCAGTCTTCTCCAGGTTAAACAGATCCAGGCCTCTCAGCCTTTCCTCATAAGAGAGATGCTCCAATTGGACTCTATCCAGTAGTTCCCTGTCCCTCTTGAACTGGGGAGCCCAAAACTGGACACAATCTTCCAGATGTGGTCTCAGTAGTGCGGAGTAGAGGGGGAGGAGAACCTCCCTTGACATGCTGGACACACTTTTGTTTATGCACCCCAGGAAATCGTTGGCCAGATTCTTGGTTACAAGAGCATATTGCTTACACTGCTGTTTCATTCCAGTTCTGTGCTGAAAAGGGTGCTAGGCCACAATTTGCAAAGCTGGCATCCTACAGGAATCGCAAAGGGCCTTATATAAAAAAAAAGGTAACTAAGGAAAAATCACACTGCAATGCCTGATTGATTACTTATGATTTCATTACAGAAGTTCATTTGTGCATGTCTTGACTTCTATTTAGGCCATTATACTAAGGAAGTCCTCCACCTCTCCTGCTAGAGGTGTGTGTTTTAATATTATAAACGCATCCCAGGTCAGGTTGGATGGGGCTTTGTGCCACCTGATCTACTTGAGGATGTCCCTGCTCACTGCAGGGGAGGTGGACTAGGTGACCTCTGGAGGACCCAAGGCATTCTATGATTATCATCATCTTAAGGTAACTAAGATTATGTCTTGATTCTATCATCAATCACTATGTCTTTAATCAGCCTGTCATCCTGCTAGGCATCCTCCCCAAACCCCGTAAAGACAATGCTCAGACCTAATGCTAAAACTGGGTGACTAAAATCTAACTGAAGTGTTTTGTTCTTGGGGACCTTTCATTCTAGTTGCTATGGTCCCCAAACAGCCTCTCTTTGTAAATCTGCACTTGCCTGCTTTAGGCCTTTTTATCTTTTTCTTGACATCATGAAACTTCCTTTAATCTACTTCAATGACCCAGCCTGAAAAGTACAAGTGAAATTAAAATTACTTCATAACAAGTTAAAACAAGTAACAAATAAAAACAGCTTTTGAGGATATTATTTTTAAGGAGTCATACAATTCTGTGACTTTAGGAAAGTTTTAATCTTACTCCAGAAATAACCTTGCTTTCTAAATAATAATTTACATATTATTGACCACAATACTTTACAGTAAGTTCTTTCTTGAAATAATTTTGATAAACTTTTGATTCTGACTATGTCAGAACTGAAGTCTGTCATTCCCATATTCTTGAAAAATTCTCAGCAAGAAAAATAAATGATCAAATGTCCATGTTAGCTATGAGTGATAGTTCCTACAATTATTAACTATAATTTGGTATTTGCCAAAATTAGAATGAGTAATGTTGGATCAATTTTCTTCTCATCTTTCAAACTGACAGAACCCACACAGAAAATATCCATAGAAAGACTATAGAAATATGTCATTTTTTTCCCCCATCTTTACCAACTTTTAAGGCAGGTCTAATAAAGACGATTACTTACTTTTCTGGAACTATTTCTTTAAAAAGAAAAAAAAAGCAAAACTCCTGGTTTATGTACAGCAGATTGGTACTAGGCAGTGAGATAAAGCAGGTCTCATGCAATTGCATTGAATGCTAAAATCAGATTTCTCCTCCCTGGAGTGTAGATACCCAGTTGAGACACCTAAATTAGGAGCCACAACACCGGAATAGTGTGAAATTATGTGAAGAGCTGTGCATTTCCATTTTTAAAGTGGAGGACTCCACTCTGCAAATGAGAATAATGCAATAACTGGTACCTCACAGTCTGACTCTCCCCCTGCAGAATACAGCCCTGCAACATAACCAGTACACAGTCAATAAAGTCTATTGATTTAGCAGCAAGCTGCTAAGAAACTAAAAAAATCAAAAAGTCAATAGCCTAATTAACTAATGGACACACCATTGTTACCAATTTACAATTACATCATTTTGCACATTATTATACACAAATGTGAAGCTGCTATTTATCACTCTTACATATCATTAATTGCACACAGCTGCTATTAAAATACAATTCTGGCACCCTTTCCCCCCCTGTCCATTTAGTATGAAAATCCAGGGGGTGGTCCATTGGACTTCTCACTGTTGTATTGAGGGCTTGCATTTGTAGGTCCACAGCACTTCTGACTGTAGGTGTTTGCACCCCTACCATCAGAAAGTCCCTCATTCTTTGTTGTCTGGATGATTTTACACTTTATTCTCTACTTTCTTCCATATCAACACACGTCTTTTTGTTCCTCTTCTTCCCTTTTTCCTATGGACTCCTTGGAAATAAGCAATATGTTTCTCTCCTTGGAAATAAGCAATATCCTTCTAGCAAGCTTTTAACTCTTGATTCTAATTTTGTTGCATCTGTAACCGAATTTGGCATTTTGTCTACCTTTAGCTGGGCAATCTGCAATTTATATGATTAAAAGACTCCCCAGTTCCCCTTAAACTATCCATTCTGTACTGGTTTTATGTGACTTACCTCACACATTTGACCGTAGCCTTAATTCCTCTACCTAATTCCAACTAAGTTCGAACACTTTCTCATCCTGTATGCAGACAGTCCATACACCAGGGCAACTGCTTATTTACGGATCATAGGTCTTGATGTGTTCACTGGACAATCTCCTGCTTTTCTGCAGAGAACTGTATTGTTTATGGAGTCCACATGTTGTTTTGTCTACTTTCAAAGTATATTATGGTTTAACTACATTTACTATAGACCTCCTTTCCTTTTTTTTAGCTCTATTTTTTTTTTAACTCATTTGATTTTAAAAATACAGGCTTTGGGATCTCCTTGTCACTCAGTTAATGACATGAATCAGACCTTAACAGCTGAAACATCTTCCTGATACCTCTGACATCACCACCAAGACTTCTCCATTGTTGACAGCTGTCTAAGAAACAAGCTCGTGAGAGCTTGTTTCATGGATGCAAATGCAGCTTCAGCACCTTGGGTCTAATTTAAATGAAAAACAATTCTTAGAAATGGCAGCAATCCAAAGGAGGAATCTCAGGAGAGTACAGCCATTTTTGAGACAGAGAAAGGTGGTGATTGTGTGAAGGGTGATGATGAGTCCTACTCAGCAGACATTGTAATGCTGCAAATGTAGAGACCTGTCTCTACCCACACTCTGCTAAGGAGAGTAAATCATTTGCTATAAAGAAGATGAAAGTGTGGGACAGTCTGGTCAGTACAAATAAATGGAGCTGAATATTTGGCTCCTGTAGACCCCAAAGGTGCAGTCCTTTCTGCTGTTTATCTGACTTGTTGCAAGTTACTTGGTCTTTAGGAAGTTCTAGTGCAGGTATGCTGCTATCAATGCCGATGTAAAACACGTAGTAGTGTGCAGCCCCTATGAACTGCAGCCAACTTTCTATAGCGTTGGGAGAAATCAGTACAGGTGAAATGGAGCCATGATTTCCCCTATAACTTCTGAAGCCACATTTCAATATTTTATGACTCTGATTGTGGAAGGCATTGAACTAGAGAATAGCTTTATCCTCTACTAATGTCCTTTGTACTGACTTTACATTTAATTGTGAAAAAGGGAACCTTACTCCAGATAAAAGAGCACACAGTTCCTCTGGTGTGATGTAGGTAATAGGGTTATGTATTGCTATACCTGCTTCTTTTACTGCAAGTGACAAGAATGAAGAACAGAGCAGTGGAACGGTTTTTCTAAAGGAAAGGGGATTCCTTGTGTTGTTTGGCACTTATGAATGATTTTGGTCAACATTTCCTGGAGTATATAAAACCTGTGAGTAGCTTCTGAGTGTAATTGTCATACCACATAGCTAACCCACTGTGAAAAAAAAAGTCTTTCTTCGTTCTGTATTTCTTTTGGGTTTTTTCATTATTCATCAACATGTCTCACTTGGAGTATTATTCTATGTTCTTTTTTAATCAATTACTGTGCTGCTGTTAGGAACAGATGCCTTCCCCTTTGTAATAATAAACATAGGCTTCATTTAAAATCTGAATCAATGCACTAGAATGTCTCTTGAATGTTACTAAAGCCAAGTATTCTCCACAGAAAACATCAAGGAAATTCATAAAAGGGAAAGATTGTACATTGGGTCCTCAGCAATTTTTTTCTCTATTTCTTTCTTCTTTTTCTTCTTCTTGTTCCTTTTCTTTTTCTTTTTCATTTATACTTTAATTTTTATTTTTCTTTTTATTTTTTTATCTTTTTCCTTTTTATTTTTATTTTTCTTCTTTTTTTCCCTTTTTATTCTTTTTCCTTTTGATCTTTTTTGGTTTTTTCTCTTTCCTTTTTTTCCTTTTTTCTGAGGAATTCAGACAAAATAAGCTAAGGGATGTTTTGCTACAACTATGTGACATCAGAAATGTAAACCAGTCTCTTGCAGCTTGCTAATACCTGAGTTATAGAGACATTTAGACACCTTTTGTCATTTTCAAAGGCTACCCAGCAGAATGGGTACTCGAATTTAAAGAGTTAAACATCATGAGTACTTTCAAACATATGTGAACATGTCTATTCCCAAAACCCCACATTGCCTTTTTCTTTATATCAATCTTTCACACAGTCTCCAATTTATTGTGTAGGGATATAACAGCAATTCCTTATCTTGACAGTGAGGGGCTAGGTATGAATTGCTCTACTCTGTGTATGACACCTCCTCAACACTGTGGTCTTATTTAAGATTTTCAAGACATTGCAAAGGTCTTTCTGGATCTTAAATCCATGACTTTTGTGCTAGCCACAACTAGTGACAGATGTGACCTGTTGCCAACGATGACAGCCATTTCTGAAGTCTTTGTGTTTGCTTTGAGGAGCATGTGCCTTTTTCACCAGTTTCCTTCATGAAACAAAATTTTATGGAATTTCATTTTTAACCAAAACCTGCTTTCTCTGTGTTAGTCATGCACTCATTTTTGAAAGTAACAATTCCCAAGAAACTGGACTGCAGCTTGGAAATAGCAGTCACAGGAAATAACAGATCATTATGTCAAGTGCACATACCATAATTGTGGGGTCTCAAATGAGCTTACGAGGCTGAGCAGTGCTTCCTCGTGCCATAGCACATATGACATAATGAAATGCATATGCATAATTTGATATACGTATGTTTCCTCACTTAGAACACAGGATGAATGTTGCTGAGCTAGCTTATGTATTTTATCTTCCTTACTCAAAGATTATTTAATGCTTACCATAAAGAACTCTAACTCTAGAACAAACACAGGCCTAAGGCTCAAAACTGATAAAGCGTGCATGACAGAATCATTATGTAAGGCATGGAAAACATGACTGATAAAAAATATTCTTGTACAGCAACATTACCAGTATCCTGCAGACTTGGAAACTTATAAGGAATCCTCAGTCTTGATACACATTTTCTAATAAAAGATCTATAGCATATAAACAGATTGTATCACTATTATCAAGTAATACTATGACTTTAAAAGTGATTAAGTTTTAACACATGAACTAAAGGGTTAATTATTTCTTCATGTATATGCAGAAAATATAATATGAGCAAAATGTGCCTGGGGTGCTGGGAAGAATTAACTCTATCTGCTTGCACTTGCATTATTTTTTCTGAAGTCTTTCTTTTCTTGGAGACACTTAGCAGCCAGCTAGCTAGCTGAGTGATACTCGGAGCTAGTCAGACTGCTAAATGGCTCTCATTTGCCCCATGGAAACTCTTCTTTTCATTTATCACCAGTGAAGAATTTTGTTGAGAAGCTGCTTTGTGCTGCTGCAGTGTGTGGTAGATGCCTAAGTCACCGTGACAGAGAAATGACAAATGTCTCTAGCAAAGAGTTGGTAACATGCATACACTGTAATCCAGATCAAACTAACAAACTAATCCATGTGACAGAGCTATAAATAAGATTGCCTGGGTCTTTTTTCCCCCAGGAAGAATTAAATTTTGAATGAAGCAGTACATAATAATAAAGAAAACCCTGTATGGAACTTGAAGCAAATCTATTTGCTTTCTGATGTGCAGAATCAACTTCTGCTCATATTAAGCTTCATGAAGTAAAACTTTTCTTTCACATACTTGTTGTATAATCTGTTTTTGCAGAAGAGCTGCTCTTGGTTTACCCTTGGTAGAAATAAAACATGGGAATTATATGGAAGAATAGATCACTTTTCTTTACATGGCATCCAATCTTGAACTGGTTTTGAATCAGAACATAAGAGCATTTTATGACAGAAGTATATGTTGGTCTTTCATTGTGACAGGTTAAATTAAGTAACAGGTTATGGTAGTGACTACAAAAAAATCGAAACAAACATGTCTGGTTTTGACACGTCTGGTTTTGTAATCTGTATTCTCATTCAAAACCACTTGAAATTACCAGAGAACCTCCTTATGCGTTTAGTAGTCTTGGACTCAGCCTGTGAGGTGAGCCATTAATACTAAATTCCTCTCAGAGCATCAAGTGGAATGGAATGGAATGGAAAGGAGAATGGAATGGAATAGTTCAGTTGTAAGGGACCTACAACAATCATCTAGTCACCCCAGAATGCTGTTTGCTCTCCTGGCTGTCAGGGCACACAGCTAACTAATATTAAACCTACAGTAAACTAGAACTTCTAGATGCTTTTCTGCCGGGCTACTCTCCAGCTGCTTCACTCCCAATTTATACTTGTGTCTGGTATTGCTCCATCCCAGCTACAAAATCCAGCATTTGTTCTTGTTAGTTTTCATATAGGCTGATTGAATTTCATCTGTGGAAATTGGTGAGAAATGCAGAGGTGAGAAAAACAGGAATTTAAAACTAATACCAAAACAATTCATCCTCATTTAACTTTTCACCTGTATCGGGGAAAAGATAAGTACATCAACAAAACATATGTTTTCAGGTGCAAAACAGATTTACATCTCCCAATCAGTGGGAAGTCCTGTTAAATTTCAGGAATTGATTCTCTTTTCTTTCTCCTGGGAATTAGCTCAGAAGTAAAAACGAGAGCTAAGTGAGTTGTACAATACACTCAGTTTCTTCAGTTTTGGTTTGAATACATCATTATGCCAGGTCACCCCCAAAGCAAGCACAGGACAACTACAAATCTGCTCTTTTGTGCAAACAAGCCCAAATAACTAAACCTAGCTAGAGCTTTATGTTGACCTCACGCTCAGTTCTGAAATGGACACTTCAAAAAAAGATCAAAGGGGTCCAAGGCAAGATAACCTGTTTACAAGGTGTTTTGGTTATAAAACTACTCATAATTCAAATAACAGAAATGGCAATAAAGCTATCCTGGAAGAATTCTAATTTGCTCCATTGAAGTATGTCCTTGAAGTTCACTGACTTCAAGACAAGATTCTAAAAAGAAATAGGACCAAAAGCATAAAAAGATAAAATAAAGTGTTTGGCATAACATTGCCCTTAGGAAATGACAGTTGGTATGATAAAATAGTAGTAATTAATTGCTATTTAAAGAGAAACAGAAGCTAAACTATAAGTTAAGTGCAAATGGGTTTCCTTTTCTATCCATTGCAATAACAGTTAAATTGAGTCTAAATCTGGGAAACTTTTCAAATATTATGTGGTGCAACTGCTGTGCCCAGCAAATTTCAAATGGGAAGCCAGACCTTTTTGCTGTTTAATTCATTTCCCACAGCCAGACTCTGATCAGTAGGTAGAAGGAGACAGAAGCTGATCTGTCATTCTGTGATGATGTGAAGCCCAGTTGTGAACCCAAGGCAGATGTCTGTAGTTAGTCCAGAAACTGGCATCCTGTGATGTTCATATCACAGTGATGATAGGAACTCCTGCTGCTGCTGTCCTAGAGACTTTATGCATGGGATGATAGAATGCTGTGGTCAGGTAAGGGTAAAATGCAGAGCTGAAGTGAGATGCAGAAAACTTTCTTCCCAGGAGTGAATCTCATTCTCCATCTGTACCTGAGCAGTGAGCAGTTAAGCTTCACATTTACTTCTGCTGTGAATTTGTGTGAGTAGATCTCATTACTGGGGATGCTTTGGATGGAACTACAAAATCAAGCAACCAATGTATAACCAGTTATAATTCCCAAGCACCCTGCCACAGACAGGGACACCTCCCACTAGACCAGGTTGCTCAAAGCCCCATCTAACCTGGTCTTGAACACATTCAGTGATGGATAATCCACAACTTCCCTGGGAAACCTTTTCCCAGTGTCTCACCAATCCCAGAGTGAAGAACTTCTTCCTAATTTCTTATCTAAATCTACCCTCCTCTTCCAATTTGAAGCCATTACCCCTTGTCCTATCTCTACAAGCCCTTGTAAAATGTCCCTCCCCAGCTTTCTTGTAGGGCCCATTTAGATACTGGAAGGACACAATAAAATCTCTCTGGAGTCTTCTCTTCTCCAGGCTGAACACCCCAAACTCTCTTGGACAGTCCTCATAGGATAGGTGTTCTAACCTTCTCATCATCTTCATGGCCATCCTCTGGACCTGCTCCAAGAGGTCCATGTCCTTCTTGTGTTGGATGCTCCAGAGATGGACACAGTACTCCAGGTGGGATCTCACTAGAGCAGAGTAGAGGGGGAGAATCACCACCCTCAATGTGCTGGTGATGTTTCTTTTCAAACAGCCCAGGATGTGGTTGGCACTTTCAGGGCTGTACTTGCACATTATTGGCTCATGTTGAGCTTTTTGTCACCTAGAACCCCCAAGTCTTTCTCCTCAGAACTGCTCTCAATCTATACTCTGTCCAGCCTGTATTTGTGCTTGGGATGACCCTGACCCAGATGCATGACCTTGCACTTTGGCTTGTTGAACTTCATGTGGTTGGCATGGGCTCACCTCTCAAGGCTGTCCAGGTCCCTCTGGATGGCATCCCTTGCCACACCACACAGCAAACTTGTGTATTCAATCCCACTGTCCAGGTCTCCAACAGAGATGTTAAACCGCACCAGTCCCAGTACTGATCCATGAGGAACACTGCTCATCACTGGTCTCCACTTGGACATTGAGCAGTTGACTGCAGCTCTTTGAGTGAGACCATCCAGTCAATTCCTTATCCACTGAGTGGTCCATCCATCAAATCCATGTCTTTCCAATTTAGAGACCAGGATGTCATGTGGGACAGTATTGAAATCTTTTCAGAAGTTGGGGTAGGTGACATCCATTGCTATTCCCTGACCCACCGGTGCTGTAACTCCGTTGTAAAAAGCTAACAAATTTGTCAGGCATGATTTGCCCTTGGTGAAGCCATATTGGTTGCCACCAGTCATCTCCTCATTTTCACATGCCTTAGCAGAACGTTCAGGAGGATCTGTATGCAAATTACCCAATTCAAAATAATTCCTACAGTGGTTTTGAACAGAAAAAGACCATCTCACCAAGGAGAATGGTGCCATACCTCTCCAAGTCCCACAGCACAGATAATGCTTCCTAGTGGTAGTGGCTGCAAAGTAGAAAATAAAGTAGACCCAACCAGGACTCCAGCTGCTTTGTAATAATTATGTTGCCTACTTCTTATCAGTTATTTAATGAAAAACTACACAGTCAGGCATATTTTTTTGCCACACTTCTCATTCCTAATTGTACTCTCTGGAGCTGGTTATTAATTTGAGGAAGATACAATTATCTGGCAATGCAGGGGTCCTGCAATTTCTTTAAAACTCAATTTTATTAGAAAACAATAAAGTGATGATAGAGGGAAAAAAAAACAATCCCACACCAAAAACAACAAAAACAAATAACAAAAAAACAAGCAGAAATAATTATTGCCATCAGTGCTATGTCTTTACCATTTCAGTAGTTTGGAGCATCTGAGAGAGAAAAAAATAGAGGTATGTAAAAATAATGACAGAATAGACCTGGAGTCAGAGGCTTTTAATTGAACAGCAACAGCAACTGACAAAGTGGCTAAACTGTCTCCTCCTGGTAATGTGGTAACAAAGCAGCAACATGGCCTTTCTGTCCAACAGATGGTTGGTTTCTGTGTCAAACAACAGTCCTGTCCCACGCAGGGCATGCATTCTGCAGTATTTCCCTGGATGTTTACAAAGGGTGCTATAAGCTGTGTCTTTTATATAATTGCTTTTAATATATCAAAAGTCAGTCTGTAATTCTGACTATGGTGCTGTGTTATTGTGGAAGCAGAGCCTGCCTGCACTAGAGAACAAAACCGAAACCGAAGGGCAGTTGAGGAAATTCAGACACATGTGGGAAGCCACATAGACTCTTTGCTAAGCAAACATTGATATTGCTAAATTAACAGCATCTTCCTTGCATGGGGTGCAGCTCCTGGTGTAGTGACTGAAAGTCAACAGTTCCAAAATGTAATTTCTTCTTTGACTAGTAATTTTCCTTCAGTGACTCACTCATTCATACCAGCTCCTATCTGTGTATCCCAGAGACTTTTGGAGGTTGGGTAATAGTGACAACAGGAATAATCAGCCTACTGCTGGACTTCAAACAACCAGTTACCACTTGGAATATGTCCAGGCCCAACCCTCAAATTTAGATACATGTAACTGTCTTCAAACTCATTGAAGCTGTGCATTTGAGTTAGAATTTAGTGACTCCAGTACATTCCTTTGAAAGTGTTTTCCTCACCTAAATGTATATAAATGTTACATAAAATTCCATATGCTTTCTGAAACCTCCCTTTAGTGTTTACCTCTGAAGGCTCTCATTTGATATTTATCAGGGTAGATTGTACCTATAGACACAAGCCTGAGCCTTTCTCTGGGATGCCTTCTACAGCCATTAAAGCAGTTAACATCCATAATTTCCTTTTATTCCTCAGAATAATAATTAACACTGTTCTTGCAGGAGAACAATGCTCTTCTAAATTGCCCTGATACTCTTGCTGAGAAAAGGTAAATTTGTTTGCTCCCTCCATCTGCCTGGATACTGGGGCCAGGGAAGGGGCAAAGACACGAGCAGAAACTATCCCTGATTTCCAGATCCCTTATCCAGATAACTCACACAAGGCTTGACGGTTTTTTTTTCTTTTCTGTGGACAAATAGTCCAAGTCAGTAGCTGTTTGTTATTGGTTTTGGCTTATGGTACTATAAAAAAATAATAAAAAAGTACCAGTGGCATGGTTTAAAAATATATTTATTGATGCAGCATGGAAATGTATCAGGAGCTACATCTCTTCTCATCCCCACAGCCATGGCTAAGATGAATATTAGCAACAGTTGCTGTCTCTCTACCTCAGACACCAACGAGATTTGCTACTTGCTTCGAAAGTCATAAATTCTGGCTATTTTTAGATCACATTGGCAAGAATTCAGAGTAGGCCCACACAGAGAATAGGTTTTGTAAAATAAAGTTCAGCAAGGTGCAGGGTGAAATTTAACTTCAGCTTTTTAATTGTCATAATCAAATAATAGTTATGCTCTTGGGCTTTTTCCTTGTAATTGTATGCACATACAGTACCAGCTAATTTTTTGCAGCTTCTAAATTGTCAAATGTCTACTAATTGCTTGATTTTTACACAGGATCTGTGTACACTGTTCGGACAATCTTGTAGATACTATCACCTTTGCAAATCCAGATGTTTCAAAGGATCAGACCAGTCATGCCTAATGGAGGGCACTCCCAAACAGATACTTCCCATCATGGTGTTTTACCTGAATCATACAATACAAAGTCATTCAAAGCAAGGGAATATTACTTTCTAAAAGTGAGCATTACATATTGTACAAGAGAGAATAAATATAACTGAGACCCTGAAATGATTAAACTGAATGTATTCATTTTTTTGTAATGCTGGTTTGGGAGACACATACAGAAACAGTGCCATCCAGACTTAAGTGAAACACACATTGCATTTCTTTATCATTAATAAGAAATGTATTTTTTTTTAAAAAAGTTTAAATATTGATTTAAGCAATTCTAGTTCCAAAATATCTGAAGCTGAGTGACATTGTTTTAACTTAGACATGGGTCCATTTTTATCACTCTGGAAGTGTCAGATGGGTGTGAATTATGTACTCTGTAAAGCTGACATGATGTGCTAGAGCTCTGTACAGTGGATGCAGTAGAGGCTTCAGAGCATCAAGGAAGCTAATCTTTCAGAAAGAAAGTGCCTTTGAATATTGAAAAGAAAGTTGGCTTAGACTTGGTTGGTTTAGGGGAGCCTGATTGTAATAGCTTGGTTCATCTGTTGTGATGTTAGCCATTTTGACCTTCCCAGTGAAGGGTATTAAGACTCTGTCTACACTTTTTCCAAATGGCACAGAAAAAGGTGAGACTCCAGTAAGGCCTCTAGTCTAGGAAGGCAACATGCTATGAAGGAAAAAAAAATAAACCAATTTCTTTTACTCTTTGAAGGCATTAAGAGGTTTCAAACACTAGAGGGTAAAGATGAGTCAGTGGGCAGGGTTGAGAGAAGGTGATCAGAGTTGGAAATTAAAGCACTTCATCATATAATTCTAAAATTTATTATATTAATAATATCACCACGCCATAGCTCACAGTTACAATACAACTGAAGCTGACAAAGAGCAGTGGGAAAGGAGGGAATTTTGGCAAAGGCAAAAGGCAAGCCTTATTGCAGAAATGTTCAGAGATGTTCTTCAGACAGAGTAAATGGACCTGTTACTGCAGGCTTGTCTGAGAGCATCTACGTGTTCAGTTCATCTGATCTAGGAGGCAAAGTTCCTAAGACAAGACTGACAACATTTCCAACTGTGATAAAGGAACCTGGTTTGGCAAACTTGCATGTATATTTACAGTCTGTGTGCTTTTGTTCATCAATCTGATTTTAGTTTTACAAGAGATGTCTTAGCAAGAAGGTTTTCTTCATAACCTGTGCTCAGCTACAGCTGAGCAACTTTGATACTTTTGTCTTCAGCTGATGAATTTTAGGAATGTTTGAAAATGGGCTTGCAAAGCTGTTTAGGCTGGTGGTCAAAGGCTGAGCTAGTGCCCCATGCAGTCAGTGGAACTGGAAGTCCTGGAGTCTCAGATGCCTGGGAACCTCTCTCTATTTTATAGGCATCATTAACCTCATGAACCACTAGAGCATTTTTCCCTGGGATATTCCACTTTTGCACACATTTTGCTTTTTCTTCCATGTGAGATTGAACTTGCACTCACTATCATACTATGCCCAAATGTTTCAAGTTACTTAAAAGAATATTACCTCACTTGCAATGCATAGACCATAATAGGAATACCATTGTTTGTGCTGTTAAACTATTTTTTTCCTGAGGTTTTTTCATGTTGTGGTAGTTGTGGCAGTGTCTAAGATAGTAAGGCAATCCAGAAGTTTTTCTTCCTTTTCATCTTGGCAAGAAATCATGTGGTTGGGACATAAGGATTTTTTAATTCATATTAAACATTATTAGACTTAACGTTAAAAGTGCCACTGACATACTATCAGGTCATTTACATGGGAATTATGTCTTCCACACTTAAATGAGCCTCTGGTCGACAGT